>RJVU01052005.1:1152526-1176395 GCA_003731715.1 Anabarilius grahami
TATAAACCGTGAGTGACATTCAACAATTATTCATATGGGTTTCTCTGTCATGTCTGTATAACAGCAAAGCCAGGAGAGTGTCCAAGCAAAACATCTGGAGTGAGAAAGTGTGGGGAGTTGTGTTCGTGTGACCGTGACTGTCCGAACAATGAGAAATGCTGCTGCAATGGATGTGGACATCAGTGTATGCCTCCATATACAGGTATTTGTACTGTACAGTTATGTAGTGTCTGGGTCAGCTGTCCTTTTGTTTTTTGGTCCTTTTTATAATTTGTCATACTCAATGACAAAAGTACCTGAATTCAGCCCATAATACCGTTTCAAACACAGGATAGCTTTACAAAATTAATAAAGATGATTGCTTAAAACACAATTCACTCTGTAAGGCTTGCTATTCATGCTTTTGTATGTTTTGTGCTGTATATGAGATTGAATGCTGCTAAATGGACTGATTATCTGTATCTATACAGTAAAGCCTGCTGCCGAGCCACCCAAGCCTCCAGTGAAGCCTCCAGTGAAGCCTGCTGCTGAGCCACCCAAACCTCCAGTGAAGCCTGCTGCTGAACCACCCATGCCTCCAGTGTGTGGCGGAAGCGCTCCTCAAACTCCCCATCGAGGTGACGGCCATGACGAATACGGACGAGGCCAAGATGGAAAAGGACGAGGCCACGGCGGACATGGGCGAGGCCACAGACACGACTGTGATGGCCGTGACTGAGGGACGATGTGATGGCAAATGTCAGTAGTTTATCACCAAATAAATCATGTTTAGTGAAATGTCTTTCTGCTTGATTTGAAGTTTGGTTTTTGGGTACCAAACTGCTTCTCCATTGCTGTGTTTTGCCGCTCAGAGCAACTTTACTCGTGTGTCAAATCTAAGAATGATGTAATTTTACTCTTATTCCTAGACTTGGGAACCTTTATGAATCACTTATTCTTAAGTGTCAAGACTAGGTCTTGGCTCCTAAATTATTTAGGAGAGCTGGAGAGGTCTCCTAACCTAGTTAGGAGTAACAAGAAGGCAGCAAAGAGACGCACTCTCCAATAAAGATATGACGTATTGGTGTTATATGATGACATGGAGTTGATGAAATAACTTGATTGTCAATTCTCTTTGTAACTGGCCTAATAGCTTTTAAATTTAACACGTTTAAAGGTGCTGTATGCAATTTCTCAAATTTAGTTGAACACTTATTTGAAATCAACCCAAACACACCCCTCTCTTCTTTGCTCCCCCTCAAACTCCAATACTAACCACCCTGCTCTGAGTCAGTCTCGTACCCCTCTATCCGAGCCCAATCGCTGCTGGAATGCGGGGTAACTGCACCACCAATGACAAACTCCTCATTCTGCCCTCCAGAGGTCAAAGTTTGAACTAATTATTATATACTTGCACTAGCATATTGTGTATGACAATTTGGTTCAAACTTTGAACGGCGGGCAGTAATACTTAGGAGAGTCTACAGTGCTGGAATTCTAATAGAGAAGAGGGCTAGTTCAAGATGTGCATTTATGATTAAAATGTGTATTTTTTTTTTTTTTTTTTTTAGAAAATGAGTGGTTTCTCTAGATAAGACCCTTATTTATCGTCTGGATCGCATAGAACGCTTTGAAGCTGCAATGAAACTAATTTTGACCAACTGTTTGGAAGCCATTGAAGTATGCTATATGGAGAATAATCCTGGAATGTTTATCAAAAACCTTAATTTCTTTTTGACTGAAGATGTGAACATCTTGGATGACATGAGGGTGAGTAAATTATCAGGAAATTAATTTGAAAGTGAATTAATCCTTTAATAACAGCATAGAGACAATATCGCTTTCAGAACAATTTCATCCAGCTGACAAAGGATAACATTACAGCAGGATGGATTCTGATTGGCTGTCAAAGAACTTGAGCATTAAAAGTGAGACAAGCGCGCACTTAAAGGATTAGTTCACTTTCAAATAAAAATTACCCAAGATTTACTCACCCTCAAGCCATTCATGACTTCTTTGTGATGAACACAATCGGAGATATATTAATATACATCCTTACGCATCTGAGCTTTATAATGACAATGAACGATACCAACGAGTATGAACTGAAGAAAGTGCTTCCATCCACATCCATTCTAATGGTAATGTTGGTGGGAAAATATCACATTCATGTTAGGCTACCATGTAAATGGAAGAAATATAAACTCTCCTTTACTTTATTTCTTCATGATTTTCTATATTTCAAAGTTTCAAATACTTCAAAAAAAAAAAAGTGGAGAGATAGAAAATCTATACTCTGTCAAAATATTTACCAATTTAGTGCTTTCCTGATTTATGTTTTTAAAGTCATGAATCCATTTCAAACGAATGTTAGTAATTGGGGTGTGCCTTATTATGCTTCTTGTCTTGCATTTTAAATGTGAAAAATGTGCCATTAACTTTTAAAAAGACAGTAAAGGCAATGTTAAAAAAAATCCATTTTAAATCAGTTCAAATAATTCACATTTCTATTTTCCATTTCATAACCTCTCTGCTTACATTAACTTCTGCTTCTACAGATGATAAGAGAACTACACCTCTCAGATTCATGATGAATTAAAAGCAGATCACATACAGTATGCTGAGAATAATTTCTGCAGTTTCTTCTCTTTCCACAGACATGTCCATACTGTATACTTGGAGCCCTTCACGTCCTCAGATTCGGACTTACAAATTATACTTTTCTTACCTCCAAAACAAATTTACACTGGTCAACTCGTAGCTTTCAGAAACTTCTGGCCTGTATCCCAATGTGCAAATTATATACCCTAAATGGTATTGAAAATTACTAATTTGCAATAGCATGGGTAGTATATATGCACATTAAGACGCAGGCTAGTTCTAAATTCACATAAATGCTTAAAGTCAGAATTACGGTAATTATGACATGACGTGAACTCAACCCAACTTCGATTTAAAACGTGATCGCTGTACCACCTGACCACTGCAAAATCATTTAGGCGTTGATAATTGCCATAGAAACGCTCGATAATCTCTTAATTACGATAATTATTAGGAGATCTGACTTGAACGCAACGCTCCGCTCCCCCAACCCAAATCAAACACACCTGAACACGCTAATCAAGGTCTTCAAGATTAGGAAAGGAAGTTGGATGCAGGTGAGTTTCATCAGGGCTGGAGTTGCCCAGACCGCTTTGGATCTTTAAAAACGCGTTTCTCAGCGATTTTTGTTGCGGGATTCAGCAGCACGTGTTTTCTGTGCCTCGTTATTCATTAATTCAGTGCGTTTTCTAGTAGAGTTCATAGTGAGCTCGCAGGTCGAGAGGATGACAGCTCGAGTGTTCTGCTCGTTGAGTGCTCTTTTGTTGTGTCTGTCTGCATGTTTGAGCACAACAGACGCTGGAGTCGTAGCAGGTGAGAAGATCATTTAACTTGATTTCACAGCCCGAAGAAATGCTTCAATGAGTGCCATACAGAGTGTTTTTGTATAATATATATATATATGAGAGTATCAAATATATTGACAACTTTTACTCCGACTTTTTACTCCACTACATCTGAGTAATGCAATTACAAATTGCATTTTGTATGGCACCTAACTTTTTCTGCAGCAGTTTGTTTGATATAAAGTGATATCGCCATCTAAGGGCACTGAAGGTACTACATATTGTGCATTTTGCCTTTACTCACCCAACTTGTCTACAAGTCTACTTTACGTGAATGTGAGTGCAGTAGCAGGTAGTTGCTGATCGCAGGTGTTGGACTTATTAGATGAGGAAGTGACTGCAGCTGGTGGTGAGGCTGAAACCAGCACTTTATTTATCCGCTGTATTGACAAGACCGTTTTGAAGGATATTGGTTTACTTGTGGCCTTTTTGTGCACTTGAGCTCAACTGAGACTTGAGAGTTTGTAGATGTTTAAGAGGCTATTACCTTGATTTATTGCAGCATTGAGGTGTTTAGTCTTGATTTTTAGAAAATAAACATGATTTCTCATCTTGGAAATCTCTTTTCACTGGCATGTCTCAGGTGTTGGACTAGTGCATCTCTGAGCCTACATTCAGCACAAGAGAAACACTTAAGTACTGTTAAAATCAGATTAAGACTTTCACTCAAGTTGAATTGGAATTACTTATAACTTGTAGTGGAGTCATTTTTGATGTAAGGTATCAGTACTTTTACTCAAGTGTGGTTTTCATGTACTCTTTACACCTGGCTACAATAGTACATTTTAGTGGGGTAGGTTGTAACCGGTCTTTGTTTGAAACTAAATTGACAGTTTAGTCAAGTCACTTTATATAGTGCTTTTTATGATGCAGATTGTTTCAAAGCAGCTCTACAGTAATGGCAGGAACATAACTTTGGTTGTACAGCAGCTCTAGAAGAAAATGGTGTTGTCCAGTGTTGATGTATACTTGACTAGAAGCAGATAAATATCTGAAACTGAAAATGGTGCATAAACATGTTTTCAAATTGCTTGACTTTCACAAGTCTCAAGGAAAGACATGTAACGCATTGAACTAAACATGAGACTTTGAAGTACAAAGGAGGAACTAGTATATTCTTGTAAATCCTACTTTGATCATCTTTGACTTCCAACTTTTTTTATATATATATATTTTATTAATATAATAATATTAATATAATATAAACCGTGAGTGACATTCAACAATTATTCATATGGGTTTCTCTGTCATGTCTGTATAACAGCAAAGCCAGGAGAGTGTCCAAGCAAAACATCTGGAGTGAGAAAGTGTGGGGAGTTGTGTTCGTGTGACCGTGACTGTCCGAACAATGAGAAATGCTGCTGCAATGGATGTGGACATCAGTGTATGCCTCCATATACAGGTATTTGTACTGTACAGTTATGTAGTGTCTGGGTCAGCTGTCCTTTTGTTTTTTGGTCCTTTTTATAATTTGTCATACTCAATGACAAAAGTACCTGAATTCAGCCCATAATACCGTTTCAAACACAGGATAGCTTTACAAAATTAATAAAGATGATTGCTTAAAACACAATTCACTCTGTAAGGCTTGCTATTCATGCTTTTGTATGTTTTGTGCTGTATATGAGATTGAATGCTGCTAAATGGACTGATTATCTGTATCTATACAGTGAAGCCTGCTGCTGAGCCACCCAAACCTCCAGTGAAGCCTGCCGCCGAGCCACCCAAACCTCCAGTGAAGCCTCCAGTGAAGCCTGCTGCTGAGCCACCCAAACCTCCAGTGAAGCCTGCCGCTGAGCCACCCATGCCTCCAGTGTGTGGCGGAAGCGCTCCTCAAACTCCCCATCGAGGTGACGGCCATGACGAATACGGAAAAGGTCGTGGCCACGGCGGACATGGGCGAGGCCACAGACACGACTGTGATGGCCGTGACTGAGGGACGATGTGATGGCAAATGTCAGTAGTTTATCACCAAATAAATCATGTTTAGTGAAATGTCTTTCTGCTTGATTTGAAGTTTGGTTTTTGGGTACCAAACTGCTTCTCCATTGCTGTGTTTTGCCGCTCAGAGCAACTTTACTCGTGTGTCAAATCTAAGAATGATGTAATTTTACTTATTCCTAGACTTGGGAACCTTTATGAATCACTTATTCTTAAGTGCCAAGACTAGGTCTTGGCTCCTAAATTATTTAGGAGAGCTGGAGAGGTCTCCTAACCTAGTTAGGTGTAACAAGAAGGCAGCAAAGAGACGCACTCTCCAATAAAGATATGACGTATTGGTGTTGTATGATGACATGGAGTTGATGAAATAGCTTGATTGTCAATTCTCTTTGTAACTGGCCTAATAGCTTTTAAATTTAACACGTTTAAAGGTGCTGTATGCAATTTCTCAAATTTAGTTGAACACTTATTTGAAATCAACCCAAACACACCCCTCTCTTCTTTGCTCCCCCTCAAACTCCAATACTAACCACCCTGCTCTGAGTCAGTCTCGTACTCCTCTATCCGAGCCCAATCGCTGCTGGAATGCGGGGTAACTGCACCACCAATGACAAACTCCTCATTCTGCCCGCCAGAGGTCAAAGTTTGAACTAATTATTATATACTTGCACTAGCATATTGTGTATGACAATTTAGTTCAAACTTTGACCTGAGGGCAGTAATACTTAGGAGAGTCTACAGTGCTGGAATTCTAATAAAGAGGGCTACCCCTTCAAGATGTGCATTTATGATTTTTTTTTTTTTTAGAAAATTAGTTTCTCTAGATAAGATCCTTATTTATCGTCTGGATCGCATAGAACGCTTTGAAGCTGCAATGAAACTAATTTTGACCAACTGTTTGGAAGCCATTGAAGTATGCTATATGGAGAATAATCCTGGAATGTTTATCAAAAACCTTAATTTCTTTTTGACCGAAGACGTGGACATGACGGTGAGTAAATTATCAGAATTTTAATTTGAAAGTGAATTAATCCTTTAATGATAACAGCATAGAGAAACAATATCGCTTTCAGAACAATTTCATCCAGCTGACAAACAATAACTTTGACAGCCAATCAGAATCCATCCTGCTGTAAAGAACTTGAGCATTAAAAGTCAGACAAGCACGCACAAAGGATTAGTTCACTTTCAAATAAAAATTACCCCAAGATTTACTCACCCTCAAGCCATCCTATGACTTCTTTCTGATGAACACAATCGGAGATATATTAATATATATCCTTACGCATCTGAGCTTTATAATGACGATGAACGATACCGAGTATGAACTGAAGAAAGTGCTTCCATCCACATCCATTCTAATGGTAATGTTGGTGGGAAAATATCACATTCATGTTAGGCTACCATGTAAATGGAAGAAATATAAACTCTCCTTTACTTTATTTCTTCATGATTTTCTATATTTCAAAGTTTCAAATACTTCAAAAAAAAAAAAGTGGAGAGATAGAAAATCTATACTCTGTCAAAATATTTACCAATTTAGTGCTTTCCTGATTTATGTTTTTTGTTAAAGTCATGAATCCATTTCAAATGAATGTTAGTAATTGGGGTGTGCCTTATTATGCTTCTTGTCTTGCATTGTAAATGTGAAAAATGTGCCATTAACTTTTAAAAAGACAGTAAAGGCAATGTTAAAAAAATCAATTTTAAATCAGTTCAAATAATTCACATTTCTATTTTCCATTTCATAACCTCTCTGCTCACATTAACTTCTGCTTCTACAGATGATAAGAGAACTTCACCTCTCAGATTCATGATGAATTAAAAGCAGATTACATACAGTATGCTGAGAATAATTTCCGCAGTTTCTTCTCTTTCCACAGACATGTCCATACTGTATACTTGGAGCCCTTCACGTCCTCAGATTCGGACTTACAAATTATACTTTTCTTACCTCCAAAACAAATTTACACTGGTCAACTCGTAGCTTTCAGAAACTTCTGGCCTGTATCCCAATGTGCATATTATACACCCTATCCGCCCTAAATGGTATTGAAAATTACTAATTTGCAATAGCATGGGTAGTATATATGCACATTAAGACGCAGGCTAGTTCTAAGATCACATAAATGCTTAAAGTTAGAATTACAGTAATGACGTGAACGCAACCCAACTTCGATTTAAAACGTGATCACTGTACCACCTGACCACTGCAAATTCATTTAGGCGTTGATAATTGCCATAGAAACGTTCGATAATCTCTTAATTACGATAATTATTAGGAGATCTGGCATGAACGCAGCGCTCCGCTCCCCCAACCCAAATCAAACACACCTGAACACGCTAATCAAGGTCTTCAAGATTAGGAAAGGAAGTTGGATGCAGGTGAGTTTCATCAGGGCTGGAGTTGCCCAGACCGCTTTGGATCTTTAAAAACGCGTTTCTCAGCGATTTTTGTTGCGGGATTCAGCAGCACGTGTTTTCTGTGCCTCGTTATTCATTAATTCAGTGCGTTTTCTAGTAGAGTTCATAGTGAGCTCGCAGGTCGAGAGGATGACAGCTCGAGTGTTCTGCTCGTTGAGTGCTCTTTTGTTGTGTCTGTCTGCATGTTTGAGCACAACAGACGCTGGAGTCGTAGCAGGTGAGAAGATCATTTAACTTGATTTCACAGCCCGAAGAAATGCTTAAATGAGGGCCATACAGAGTGTTTTTGAGTTTTTTTTTTTTTAATGTGTATGTATGATATTGACAACTTTTACTCTACTTGACTAACTTTTTGAGCAAGTAAATGTACTTTTTACTCCTACATTTGTGAGTAATGCAATTACAAATAACACTTTGTATGGCACCTAACTTTTTCTGCAGCAGTTTGTTTGATCATAAAGTGATATCACCATCTAAGGGCATTGAAGGTACTACATATTGTGCATTTTGCCTTTTACTCACCCAAAACTTGTCTACAAGCCTACTTTACGTGAATGTGAGTGCAGTAGCAGGTAGTTTCTGATCGCAGGTGTTGGACTTATTAGATGAGGAAATGACTGCAGCTGGTGGTGAGGCTGAAACCAGCACACTTTATTTATCTGTGGCTTTTTTTTGTGCACTTGAGCTCAACTAAGACTTGAGAGTTTGTAGATGTTTAAGAGGCTGTTACCTTGATTTATTGCAGCATTGAGGTGTTTAGTCTTGATTTTTATGAAATAAACATGATTTCTCATCTTGCAAATCTTTCTTTTCACTGGCATGTCTGTATAACCGCAAAGCCAGGAGAGTGTCCAAGCAAAACATCTGGAGTGAGAAAGTGTGGGGAGTTGTGTTCGTGTGACTGTCCGAACAATGAGAAATGCTGAAGCAATGGATGTGGACATCAGTGTATGCCTCCATATACAGGTATTTGTACTGTACAGTTATGTAGTGTCTGGGTCAGCTGTCCTTTTGTTTTGTGGTTCTTATAATTTGTCAAACTCAATGACAAAAGTACCTGAATTCAGCCCATAATACCGTTTCAAACAGGATGGCTTTACAAAATTAATAAAGATGATTGCTTAAAACACAATTCACTCTGTAAGACTTGCTATTCATGCTTTTGTATGTTTTGTGCTGTATATGAGATTGAATGCTGCTAAATGGACTGATTATCTGTATCCATACAGTGAAGCCTGCGGCCGAGCCACCCAAGCCTCCAGTGAAGCCTCCGGTGAAGCCTGCTGCTGAGCCGCCCAAGCCTCCGGTGAAGCCTGCTGCTGAGCCACCCAAGCCTCCAGTGAAGCCTGCCGCTGAGCCACCCATGCCTCCAGTGTGTGGCGGAAGCTGTCCTCAAACTCCCCATCGAGGTGACGGCCATGACGAATACGGACGAGGCCACGATGGAAAAGGACGAGGCCATGGCGGACATGGGCGAGGCCACAGACACGACTGTGATGGCCGTGACTGAGGGACGATGTGATGGCAAATGTCAGTCGTAGTGTGTATCACCAAATAAATCATGTTTAGTGAAATGTCTTTCTGCTTTTGTTTTTTGTTTTTTTTGGGTACCAAACTGCTTCTCCACTGCTGTTTTGCCACTCAGAGCAATTTTACTCTTGTCAATTCTAAGAATTATGTAATTTTACTTATTCCTAGACTTGGGAACATTTTATGAATCACTTAAGTGTCAAGACTAGGTCTTGGCTCCTAAATTATTTAGGAGAGCAGGAGAGGTCTCCTAACCTAGTTAGGTGTAACCAGAAGGCAGCAAAGAGACACTCTCCAATAAAGATATGACGTATTGGTGTTATATGACATGGAGTTGATAAAATAACTTGATAATTCTTTGTAACTGGCCTAATGTAATGGCTTTAAATGTAATTTAATGTTTAAAGGTTCTGTATGTGATTTCTCAAAGTAGTTGTTGAACACTTAATCAACCCAAACACACCCCTCCATTGCTCCGCCTCAAACTCACACTCCAATACCAACCACCCTGCTCCGAGTCGGTCTTGATCCCCTCAAGCCCAGCCCGATCGCTGCTGGCATGCGAGGCGACTGCACCACCGATGATAAACTACTCATTCTCTAGTGGGCATCAGTGTGCAGTTACCTGCAAAACTCATTATCTGGCCACTGTTAATGCGAGTGGATGTCTTTATCACAGCTGATGTGCAAAAAAATGCTTTGTGAAAAAAGTGCAGATGAGCAAACGACAAAACACAAATGAATGTTACAGTACAGTCGTGGCCAAAAGTTGAGAATTACATAAATATTAGTTTTCTAAAAGTTTGCTGCTAAACTGCTTTTAGATCTTTGTTTCTGTTGTTTCTGTGATGTACTGAAATATTACAAGCTTCATACGTTTCAAAGGCTTTTATCGACAATTACATGACATTTATGCAAAGAGTCAGTATTTGCAGTGTTGGCCCTTTTTCAGGACCTCTGCAATTCGACTGGGCATGCTCTCAATCAACTTCTGGGCCAAATCCTGACTGATAGCAACCCATTCTTTCATAACTTCTTGGAGTTTGTCAGAATTAGTGGGTTTTTGTTTGTCCACCCGCCTCTTGAGGATTGACCACAAGTTCTCAATGGGATTAAGATCTGGGGAGTTTCCAGGCCATGGACCCAAAATTTCAACATTCTGGTCCCCGAGCCACTTAGTTATCACTTTTGCCTTATGGCACGGTGCTCCATCGTGCTGGAAATGCATTATTCTTCACCAAACTGTTGTTGGATTGTTGGAAGAAGTTGCTGTTGGAGGGTGTTTTGGTACCATTCTTTATTCATGGCTGTGTTTTTGGGCAGAATTGTGAGTGAGCCCACTCCCTTGGATGAGAAGCAACCCCACACATGAATGGTGTCAGGATGCTTTACTGTTGGCATGACACAGGACTGATGGTAGCGCTCACCTTTTCTTCTCCGGACAAGCCTTTTTCCAGATGCCCCAAACAATCGGAAAGGAGCTTCATCGGAGAATATGACTTTGCCCCAGTCCTCAGCAGTCCATTCACTATACTTTCTGCAGAAGATCAATCTGTCCCTGATGTTTTTTTTGGAGAGAAGTGGCTTCTTTGCTGCCCTTCTTGACACCAGGCCATCTTCCAAAAGTCTTCGCCTCACTGTGCGTGCAGATGCGCTCACACCTGCCTGCTGCCATTCCTGAGCAAGCTCTGCACTGGTGGCACTCCGATCCCGCAGCTGAATCCTCTTTAGGAGACGATCCTGGCGCTTGCTGGACTTTCTTGGATGCTCTGAAGCCTTCTTTACAAGAATTGAACCTCTTTCCTTGAAGTTCTTGATGAACCTATAAATTGTTGATTTAGGTGCAATCTTAGTAGCCACAATATCCTTGTCTGTGAAGCCATTTTTATGCAACGCAATGATGGCTGCACGCGTTTCTTTGCAGGTCACCATGGTTAACAATGGAAGAACAATGATTTCAAGCATCACCCTCCTTTTAACATGTCAAGTCTGCCATTCTAACCCAATCAGCCTGACATAATGATCTCCAGCCTTGTGCTCGTCAACATTCTCACCTGAGTTAACAAGATGATTACTGAAATGATCTCAGCAGGTCCTTTAATGACAGCAATGAAATGCAGTGGAAAGGTTTTTTTGGGATTAAGTTAATTTTCATGGCAAAGAAGGACTATGCAATTCATCTGATCACTCTTCATAACATTCTGGAGTATATGCAAATTGCTATTATAAAAACTTAAGCAGCAACTTTTCCAATTTCCAATATTTATGTAATTCTCAAAACCTTTGGCCACGACTGTACACAACAGAACAGCAGCTCCAGACAATCAAACCCAGTGTTCCCTTGCGATACTACACAAGTACTGCGTCGTTCGTTTTAATCATATTAAGACAAGACGCATATGGGGAAAACTCCTTTTTCTCCGATTCTGAAGCCTTTATACAATCACAGTGTTAACTGCACAGCCACTGGTTCATGAAGTTAAACGAAGCAATGACTACAGAATCGCTCAAGCCCACCAAAACGGGCGGGGTATCGGGCTATATAAGCATGGCAAATCAATTCATTCTCCTTCAGCGACGCAGATATCATCTCTTTGCTTGATCTACGAGACTTGAAGCCGCCTTCACCTGCAAGCAGCTGGAATTCGCAGCTGATCAACTCGCCACTCTGCAGCAGTTTGGTCAGCTCGCCTTCCTGCTCGCCGCTCTCTAGCAGCCGCCACCTACGAGCAGCCTGCAGCTCTCTCTACGCTCTTTCAGCTCGCCGCTCAGATCGCTACTCTTGTGCAGCGCTGATCGCCCGCCGCTTCGCAGCAGCCAGATCAGCTCGACCCTCTCAAGTAGCTTTGTTCCCACGCCACTTCCAAGCAGCCTGGTCAGCACTGCACCCCCGAGCCGCCTGCAGCGTCGAACGAGTGCATTTCGGTGTATCCTTTTGCAACAAAGTTGCTTTACTAAAAGAGCTATTCTAAAGAGCAAATTTCTGCGACGTTGTTGCAAAGCACCTCCTCAGCGGTCAGTGCCCTTCTTTCCGGAGGTCCATGATGAGCTTACTAAGTCATGGCGTGCCCCCTACTCTGCCCGCTTGCAACCTTCTGCCTCTCACGCTCTCCGTTGACGGCGCCGGGCAGAAAGGATATGAGAGTCTGCCTCCTTTGGGCGAAGCTGAGGCCGCACACTTGTGCCCGCCCGCTGCCATTGGATCGAAGGCCGCCCACCCATCCAAGCCCTGCTGTATCACCTCGGCCCTCGCTGGACGGGCGTACACCTCGGCCGGTTAGGCAGCTTCAGCTTTGCACTCCATGGCGGTTCTCCAAGTGTACCAAGCAAAGCTCCTCCATGACTTGGATGAGGCTCGGCACGACTCAGCCACCTTCAAGGAGCTGCGTAGCGCCACGCCTCAGGCAATTGGGCGTTCGATGGCCAGCCTGTTGGTGCTGGAGCACCACCTGTGGTTCAACTTGACCAAGATCAAAGACTCGGACAAGGCCGTCTTCCTTGACTTGCCCGTCTCCCCTACTGGTCTCTTTGGCCCCACCGTCGATGGTTTTGCCGAGCGCTTCACATCGGCACAAAAGTCGTCCCAGGCCATGCAACACTTTCTGCCGAAACGCTCCAGCTCCTCTGCTACGAGCCGCCCTATGTCAGCGCCAGCTCAGCAGAAGCCACCCAAGGACAAGCCGCCAGCCACTAAGCCCCCGCCACAGCCTGAGCATAAACGGCGCTCGCGCTCTGCTAGGTGCCACCCCCCTCCGATGTGACAGGGACCCTGGCCCAAGATAGTGCTGGACCCTGCACCTCAGTAGTCAGCAGATTATTCCTCGTCCCCAAAAAAGATGGCGGTCTCAGACCCATCCTCGATCTCAGACATCTGAACAGGGCCCTGATAAAGCGCTCATTCAGAATGATCACTTTGAAGCAGATCTTCCTGCAAATACGCCCGGGAGACTGGTTCTTTACCCTGGATCTGAAAGACGCTTATTTTCACATCCAGATAGCCCCCCATCACAGGCGATTCTTGAGATTCGCCTTCGAAGGGGTGGCATATCAATACACAGTCCTTCCATTCGGGTTTTCTCTGGCTCCCCGCACTTTTATGAAGTGCATGGATGCTGCTCTCTTCCATCTGAGACAGATGGGTGTGCGCATACTGAACTACCCCGACGACTGGCTCATTCTGGCCCAGTCGGAGGCAGAGCTAATATCCCACAGATCCGTCATCATCAACCACTTAGAGTGCTTGGGGCTCAGGGTCAATTTTACAAAGAGCTCGTTATCTCCCAATACAATACAAAAAAACATTTCAGAAGATGCTAGGTCTAATGAGTTCAGCATCTCCAGCTCTGCAGCTGGGCTTGCTTCATATGCGCCCTCTGCAGCGCTGGCTGAAACCACGAGTCGCGCCCTAAGCCTGGCAACATGGTCGTTGCTCACTCAAGGTGAACCAGGCGTGTGTCACAACCCTGGCCCCTTGGACAAACCCTTGCTGGTTCGAGCAGGGCGTTGCAATCGGGGCGATAGGCAAGAGGAAGGTCGTCTTCACCGATGCCTCCATGATGGGTTGGGGAGCTCTGTGCGACAACTGTCTGGCCTTTGGTGCTTGGAACGGCTACATATCAACCGTCTGGAAATGATGGCGATTTATTGAGCTCTCCAGGCTTTCCTTCCTCTCCTGGTGGGACACCACGTCTTGGTCAGGTCAGACAGCATGACGGTGGTGTCATTCATAAATCACCAGGGCCTCTTCAAAGCCCCTCTTCACTCCAGTGCAACCTGCTCTCGCTGAGAGCAGCACATATACAGGGTGTACTGAACACATGTTGTCCTGGAGCAACCTTCCCACAGAGGAATGGTCACTCCACCCCCGCACAGTCCAAGAAATTTGGGGCGTCTTCGGGAGGGCAGAGGTCGACCTCTTTGCCTCAGAAGACAATCATCACAGCCCAATATATTTCTCGAAAGCCAGGGACACGCTGGCCCACGACTGGCCCAGCCTCATGTGTGGTTTCTCAATGGGAGCCTGCAAGCCTTCCAGAGAATGTTTTAAACACTATCTCTCAGGCTAGAGCTCCGTCTACAAGACGTCTCTACTCTCTTAAATGGGCCATCTTTGCCGCCTGGTGTACAGCCCGGGCGAGGACCCATTGACTTGTGACATATCCCAGATATTGTCCTTCCTTCAAGACTTAATGGATAGAGGCCGTACGCCCCGTACCCTTAAGGTCTATGTCGCAGCTATAGCAGCCTTTCACGCTCCTATAGCGGGGCAGACGATAGGGAGAAACAACCTTGTTGTTCACTTTCTGAAGGGATCAAGGAAGTTGAATCCCCCTCGTCTTCTCACGGTTCCTACCTGGGACCTCTCTGTGGTTCTTACCGGTCCTCCCTTTGAACCAATCTAGACTGCCGACTTACGGCCCATGTCGCTGAAAAGTGCCTTACTGCTAGTGTTAGCATCAGTTAAGCGTGTGGGAGATTTACAGGCGCTCTCTGTGAGCCCCTCGAGTCTTGAATTCGGGCCTAACGACTCCAAATTCGTTCTGAAACCAAGACATGGATATGCAGGGTTGGGAAGGTTACTTTTAGAGTGTATTTCACTACAGATTACAAAATACATGCTTTAAACAGTAATCTGTAACGTATTTCGTTACATTACTCAAGTTTAGTAACTTTATCTAAATACTTTGGAATACTTTGAAATACTTAACACAAAGGACCATATTAACTTGATGTTCTAAGTTTACAACCTGTAAATAAAAATGACCTCTACCAACCAGGATTTGGTTTTCCACTAAATTGTATTTTAACATCAATTACAAAATATATATCTCCAATTTATTAGACATAACGTGTTGGTAAAGAATTTCAATATCTTAATAAACAAATTAAAAAAAATTTGTTTCTTTTAGCATCACTTCTATATATAATTACTATTGATATATCATTCCTAAATTATATTTTTATATTTGTAAAGATGTGCATCAGAGGGATAAAAAAATATTAAATAACAACAATAAAATATTGTTAATAATATAAGTTGTTTTATAGGTGTATAGAGTCAAATTGACNATCTCCAATTTATTAGACATAACCTATGTGTTGGTAAAGAATTTCAATATCTTAATAAACAAATTTAAAAAATTTTGTTTCTTTTAGCATCACTTCTATATATAATTACTATTGATATATCATTCCTAAATTATATTTTTATATTTGTAAAGATGTGCATCAGAGGGATAAAAAAATATTAAATAACAACAATAAAATATTGTTAATAATATAAGTTGTTTTATAGGTGTATAGAGTCAAATTGACACAGTGGTTTAAATTGTTTTATTAACAAATTTTCTTTGTAACATTTAGAATGTTTATAAAGAAAACAAAATTAAATGATCTACCCAATAATCTCGAGAGAAGGCCTAAATTCAAAGCTGACTCCCCTACAGTTTTTTTGCATCTCTCCACCACCACATTTTACAGGTTTGGAAAAAAAATATGATAATTTTGTGTGAACTATCCCTAGTATAAATATGTTTATACTAATATTTAACCTTAGTGCACTGATAGCTGCATTAATATTAACTATATAAACAACAAACAGCGATTTTATTTAAATAATCCTTTATTTAATTTTTTTTTTAATTATTATTAGTGATGCACCTATTTTGATTTTTCATGGCCAATAGAAGCAAATTGGCCGATTTTTTTAAAGCAAATTTATTTGTTGTTTATTTGTTCAAAAAATATGTGTAGCTCTTTGATATTAGAGGCAAACACTGCATTTTTATCACAATCCCAACAAAGATGTTATGCACATGAGCATAAGATAGCTTTCCTGTAGCTCAGTGGTTAGAGCGTGGTACTAGCAATGCCAAGGTCATGGGTTCGATCCCAGGGATTGCACATACTCGGATACAAATGTATAGTATAATGCAATGTAAGTCGCTTTGGATAAAAGCGTCTGCCAAATGCATAAATGTAAATGAGCAGTTGTTTTTCATTTAAATTATTGTATAATTTCAAGATTAACAGCAAAAACAGCCTGGTCTGACTTTAGCTTTGTGAAATTATGCTACATAACAAAACAAAATCAGCAGACGGACTGAATGAAATGCAAATTCACTCTCTGACAGTAGGTGGCGCTCATGGAACAGCAGTGATATAGCGTTTCCATGGTTACCACTATATACAAAGCAGCTGCGCTGGAGATAAGAGGAAAAGCCATTAAAACTTGTCTGAAGACAGTTCCCTTCAGAGGTACATTCATATCAACTCCACTTCAACTTCGTATCTAACAAACAAATGAGCCCGTGTCCAAAGTATATTTTTTCAAAATAGTGCAGCGGTTTTAGTTATAATATCCAAGCAGTGCTGTCGGATATTTATATCCTCCCGCCATTTTCATTGTAGTAAATCTCACAACCAAAACTTTCAGCCAATGCCACGATCCAACAGAGTGTGTTCTGTTATATCTTCTGCATGCGAGCACATCTACACAGACACACATCAGTCTCGAATATTATGCAGCAAGCCATATTTTATAACTGTATAAAATAATCAAGAAAAAAGCACAAATACGGCTAAGATGCCAAATTCAGCGGCTGTAATTATGCCACGTTCCAGGCAACCCGTAACCCGCGTTTTTCCAACCTTCTACCCGTGAAAGTGCACTGGAACAGCAGTCAAAGCCGTGACTTCCCACCCGTGAACTCGTACTAGATCGATGTACTCCCAGTTACGGGTTCTGACGTCACATAGCCAACAATGGCAGCCCCTACGGATGCGGTGTTTATGCAAGTGCACGGTAAAATAAAAGGTATAACAGCTTCTCTTGCCTTATGCGCCGTTTTCCTCCTCTGTTTCCCTCAAATAAGCAAGGAGTAAGCACCTTTGGCGATAGAAATAAATGTTAATGAGCATAAGCCCCGTACGGTCCGCCATGTTGGTTTGTTTACACTTTTACGCATTTTCGCGTGACTTTCCTGGAACGCTACAAAGTCGCGAGTCGTGATTTGAAGTCGTGACTTACGGGCTCAAAAACCTGCCTGGAACGCAGCATTAGCTGAGGTAAAGTGACGGCTCAGTCACAGACAGCAGCGCAATCTACCTGTCACTCAAGTGACCACGCCCTTAATTATGCAGAACTTTAAGGCTTTATATAATTTAAACGGATGAGTTATAAAAAAAATTCACCCCCCTCAGAGTTGTCATGAAGGGCAAAATTAGCAGTATAGACCAAAACCACAATTTGAACCAACTTGTAAACATGTTTTTTTCTGCTATAAACTTGGCCAATTTAACATGGGACTCAATGAGATTCTGCTCTCTTTTGGAGCCTGTCCCTGGCGGCCAGTCGATGAATCGCAGTTTAAGTCACTTCCGTATTGGCTTCACGAGAGACTGGGGGAGGTTTCCGCTTGGTCTGCACTTTGCAGGTTGCTAATAGAGTGCCTCAGGGATGACGCATTTTTGTAGGCAAAATCCGGAAGCGAGTTAGCATTTTAGGACTTCCGGTTCCAACGCCGTCAAGTCTATGGGTTTTTTGAATGGGTTTTTGCTAAATCGCCTGAAATAAGGTCTGTGGTTAACAAAGCCTCTAAATACTTTCACGTTTTGATCTATGACATAAAACACACCAGTTGTAACCTGCTTGAGATTTTTAAAACTTTAACTGTGTCTTAAAATCGGCGGTTGCTAACAAATTGCTAAAATGGACTACTTCCTTTGGCGGGGACTTTAGACGTCCTCATTAAAAACGGGACATTTGGACAGCATTTCTCATGAAAAAGTGGATAAGTATTCATAACAGCACAGATCATAATCAGCGCGCATGTTTTTAAATAAAGTTGTTTTCTAAATACATTTTGAGGAAGCTTGGTGGTGGTGACGTTGATCATGGTGTGCTGTAGTCCGTTTATAGCCTACTGTTAGCTTTTTATATCTGACGACTTTATTTAGGCTTCAAAATCTATAAATGTTGTGTTAAGTTGTAAAGATTATCTTGATAGACAAAACGTGTAAGTGTCATAACCCTTTGTTAAACACAGAGCTTATTTAGTCTATGGGAAAAATAAATAGGCTTTCGATCGAGGGAACCCGTGCGCCGCTAACTTCCGGGTTGGCCTACAAAAACGCGTCATCCCTGGGGCACTCTGTATCTGAACAGGCAGCGCGCGTTTTTTTTTTTTTAACAGACAGGGTCGGAGAATCATCAACATTGCCTCATTGGTTAAAATCCTCAAACAGCTTACGTTAATATTAAATGAAATAAATGACATTAAAATTCAAAGTAATCACTTTGGTAATCTAAAATACTTTTTGAATGTAACTCTAATTTGATTACCATCTATTTGAAATGTAACTGTGACGAAATACAGTTACTCAAATTTTGTATTTTATATACGTAACGTCGTTACATGTATTTCGTTACTCCCCAACCCTGTGGATATGTCCCCAAAGTCCTATCTAGGAGGGCGCAGATCGTTGTTCTCTCCTTCTCAGGATGAACAGGAATTGAACCTACTCTGTCCTGTCAGGGCCCTGAGGACTTGCATTGACCGTTCCGCCTCCTTTCATCATCAAAAATATCTTAATTTGTGTTCCGAAGATGAATGAAGGTCTTACAGGTGTAGAAAGACATGAGGGTGAGTAATTAATGTTAGAATTTTCATTTTTGGGTGAACTAACCATTTAATAAGCAATAAATTAAGAGTTTATTGAAGCAAAAGTCTAGTTAATAGTGAATATGTGTTCCTCATATCCTCAATATTCTGTGGATCCATACTATACCATAGTAGTGAATATAGTGATTTCTGATACTTGAAGTGATAATTAATGCTAAAATTCTCTCCACAGTGCAAAAGAAAGGACGTTTTTAAGCAACACAAAGAACTGACATTTACAAAATAACACAAGGTCATCTCAAGATTTCACAAATACATTTTTGGGAAATGCATTTACTGATGTAAACATATCTATCTCATCTTTGATGAGATAATGTCAGGTACAAGATAATGCTTAAGACAATTTGAAGATGAGATAATGCTAGACATGCTTACAAGGACAGATTAGATTCACTACCACACCCTCTGTCTGAAAGAAGACCAGCTTTTACAGATGAGCGTATTGGAGCAATTATCTCTGCCTATAGCCTATTTCTTATCATGCACTCGAGGAGTCCACGCATGATTTCGGTGTCAGTTGTAAAAGAACAACATGAGAATGTCTGGGTGTTGCTGGAACTCCTTGAATTATCTGTGCCTCCATAAAAGCGAATGGATAGTCCCTGGGGCCCGTCCCATAGTATCTCGCATCCAAACAATTGCTGCAGTCCCATGCTTTATCAGCTCATGGCGGTAAGTTTGTTTCTGATCACAATAGGTTTGTATTAAATGTCACCATTTTTGTAGGACAAATTCTTTTAGCAAACAATGTGACTGCACATCACGCAGGAAAAGATTAAACTGAACTCTTCCATGTGGATTTGTTAAATGACCAAAATGAGCCTTGAGGTAGCCTACTGGAATTATGCAATTGTTAATAAACCGTTGGAAATGTATACTTGTTTCTTTTTCAGTCTTTTTCAGTTGTGAATGATTTCCCCATTTAACCTTTCTCCTACAGGCATCATATGTCATAGCAAACAAGGAGTAGTATGGTATAAACACTGAAAGTGCTTTTAAGTCAGAAGACAGCCAGAGGCAAGTTCCCACACATGGGATATACTGTATAATGAAGTATGCTAATAAATTCAGAGCTGCACTTTGTCAAATCTCTAAATGATGAATAATGACATTAATTGAAATACCTGCACACTTTGAAGGATACTAACAGCAGTTTGGTTTGTTCATATGTTCAGAGTGGCACTATTATATATGGACTACTTGGGATTTAATGACATTTTGAAACTGCTTATGAGGCAAAATTTATCCCATAATTCATGCTTTTCCTGTCTGAGTCAACAATCTCACATACAATCTCAGCCTCATATAAAACTGCACATCCCAACAGGAGAAATATGACATAAAAACAAAGAACATTCAACCATAGCCACAAATTTTAAAAAGACAAGCCAAAACACAAGATGTTATATTTATATTTTATCCAGGGCAAAACAACCACAAGGAAGGGGTTTTCTCACAATGCCGTTATCAGTTTATCCAAGCATAACTCTTGAGGAAACATACCTGTACGTGATGCAGAACACACTGATCAAAAACAAGCCAAAACAATGATCCACGGGCAGATAGACATAGACAGAGAGGTTTTGTCAAGGATTTTTAAATGTAGTGTTTAGGATAATTTCTGCATACACAATTGTGTTCACAATGTGTGTTTAGAAATTAGATGAATTTGTCCGTTAACGATGCCTAACATTAGACAACCGTGCTTCACAGGAGATTTAATAAACATTTCCAACACATTTAAAAATATATATTGAGTTTAAAAGCATTATGTGGTGAAAGACATTTTAAATAAAATAAAAGGTTTGACTCTTTTTTCTTTCTGAAGTTGTCTAGCATTTTATGTTTTATAAACACACACAATTACTGTAAGTAATATTTTCAGGTAATTACTTCTCGATTGGAAATGACACACATGATGTTTCTTTGTTTTGAACAGGCTTGCTCTTCACTAGCACTGTTATCTCCTTAACATAACAAGTACTCTTATAGAATGTAGCTGCAAGCAGCAATTAAGGGGCCAAGCACAAAAAGGCATAATGAGTTATGCAAGCATGGCTGGGAGCATCAAACCAACTGCAACAATGAGTAATTAAAGACATTTAGATTATTAAATCAATATGGCTGAAAAATCAAGTAATATAATTTAAGTGCTTATGATTTTTGACCAATAGGTGGTGCTGTGACCAAATTGATGTGGTGTGGTCAGTGTGTTTGGCATGGTCTGAAAATGACCTGACTCAAATTTGGTGAAAATCGGACCAACGGTTTAGGAGGAGTTTGAAAAAGTAGGTTTTCAAGGAAATTCAAATTGGCGGACATCAAGTTCGAACGACTATGGCATAATTGGTATCATTGTCCTTGGTATGACTCACAGAATCTGTTTAAATAAAATAGGCAAAATAAATCAAAAACTTTTAGGATTTTTTGAAATTTCATTATAGTTTTGTCCACAAGGTGGCACTGCCCCAAAACTTTTTGAGTACCTTTAAGGCATCATTCCGAACACACATACCAAGTTTTGTAACAAAACGCCAATGGGTTCACAAAATATAGCATTTTACGAAAATAATCAAAATGGGTGATGCCTAAAATTATATATTGTTCGACCCAAATCTATTTTTGGTAAAACTGTTCAGCAAAAATAGCTGTTTTTTAAGATCTCCTGACCACTGAGCCAAAACTGTGCAGGTACCCTCGGGTCATGGTTGTCATAACACACACCAAGTTTGGTCTGAAATACGCAAAAGTAAATTCGTTTGCGTGTTATTCGACGAATCAACTTCATCAATTTCCATAACTCTTCGTCACATGGTCTGAAGATGATCTGAGCCGATTTGCATGAAAAATTGGAGTAACTGTCTAGGAAAAGTTCGAAAAAGTATGTTTTTCGTAAAATTTAAAATGGTGGAAAAATTTTCAAGACAGAAAATGCTGTAATTGGGGTCATTCGAATCATCTTGAGCCAAGGCATTGGAGGAAGAAATTAGTTCTTACGTTTATTAGCATAAACATTAGTGCAACTTTGGACAGTTGGTGGCGCTAGAGGGTTTGAGTTAGAGACTATGGTAACACTTCAGACTGTCCTCTATCTGTGTGCCAAATTTCATAACTTTCCCGTAAATGGGTCGACGGGCTGCTGTAGACTTCCATAGCAGCAGAAGAAGAACACATTAGAGGCAAAATTGTTGGTCATAATGGACTGGGCATTCATAATAATGAGTAAAAATGAAAAAGAAAAAAAAAACTTTGAATTATAGATTTCAAAATGTTACAAATGGCATATTTATTCATTAGATATTCTTATTTGGATATTTAAAGGATAAAAACAAAATCTAAGCATAAATGTTATTAGTAGCAGAAATAGAATTAGAAATCGTTTTATTAAAAATCAATCTGTATTTGAACAAATGCCTATACAAACTATCCTTTCAGTGTCCAACACACAAATGTAAAGTCACTACACTGACATCCTGCACATTTCCTCAAGACAAAGGGAATTTCACACTGACTATATAACACAGTAGCTAAATTGTAATTAGTTCAAAAATACTTCACATTTTCAGCATGGCTTTCAGCTTTGTTCTTAGGTCGCTATGATAAATGGTTCTTTGTGTTCGTTGTTTAGAGTTAAAGCTGAAAAGTAAAGAGTGAACTTAGATTTACCTTCCTGAAGACATGCTTGACCTCGAGACCATTTCCAACCTTTGACATTTGACCGTCCCACAGGGCACTAATGATGACTAAATCATCTGCTAAAAAGCACACCTGGTGATTATATGCTTCATAAAAGACTGCTTCATGGGACCAGAGGCATTCAAATAAAACAAATTGTACCACTCATTTGTAGTACAGATGTTTATGGAAGTTTGTTTCCACCATGGAATAAAAAAATTTAAAAGATAATTACGACTTTGTATCTTATAATTCTGACTTTTTTTCTCAGAATTGCAAGATATAACCTGAGAGAATAATAATAAAGTCAGAGAAAAAAGTCAGAATTGCACATTTATATCAGGCTTTTTTCTCAGAATTGCGAGTTTATGTCACACAATTCTGAGAATAAAGTCAGAATTGCGAGAAAAAAAGTCGGAATTACGAGATATAAACTCGCAATTGCGAGAAAAAAGTCAGAATTGCACATTTATATCCCACATTTCTGACTTTTTATTTCTCGCAATTGCGAGTTCATATCACACAATTCTGAGAAGAAGGAAAAAGTCAGAATTGCGAGAAAAAAATTAATTATCTTTTAAATTGTTTTATTTTGTGGCGGAAACAAACTTCCATAGGTGTTTGGTTACCACCGCTTGTCTAAATATATAGAGCTTTGCTCAGTGAGCCGAAAACTCACGCTTTTGACCTATTGAAACCCATGTCAAAGATTAGAAAACCCCACCTTACACCTAAAGCTCAAAAGTAAACATGCCGTTGGTTTCTGCTCAGGTAATCACATAGATAAAGCACAATTTCAGTAAACTCATTCAATAAATGACTCAAGGTTGCATGTTTTATGTGATTTTTCTTTCAAAATATTTGTTAAGAATACATCTGCCAACAATATAATTGTAAATGTAATCATAATTGCTCATACTCCTGCAGTGCTACAATAAATCTGAGCACTCACAGAGGTTCCCATATTATTCCAACCATTTCAAATCAGAAGGAAAGCTCGCTCAATGAGGAATTCCCACGCCTGACTTAACCCACCACGTCCTCAGAGTAACAAAAGAGGTAAATCATGTCATACTGCTTCCCACAGATGGACTGGCTTCTTTGTTGACAAAGGCGTGCAAAATAGTATTTACAGATGGCAGAGCCGGCTCTGGCTCTCCAGCATAAAGGCTTCCCTTTTGAGAGCCGTTT
>RJVU01052005.1:1176442-1193815 GCA_003731715.1 Anabarilius grahami
TCCCTCCCTCCCTCCCTCCCTCCCTCCAGGACCACATTGCTCGAGTCTTTCACAGCAGTCTGTGGATTTTGGAGACGCCACTGCTGTGAGGTCATTCAGAGGATGTGACATGCATGTCATGTTCAGCCCCCCCGCCGCCCATATTCTCTGAAAGAATAGTGCATTAGGTGTGTGGCATTTGTTTGCACTGTCAGACTTCTTGAGTCCCTGTGGTAAATATGCACAAAACTCTCACATCTCTGAGACTAGGATCTGCTGTGCATCTGATCTTCTGGGATTGACCTTTGCCCTTAACTGCAATGTGTTTTGTCTCCCAAACTGTAGATTGATCTGAGAATGCTTACAATCTTACACAGACTATGCTCAATTAGTTGGTAATGTGTAAGGTCATGTAAATGCTATAACTGTGTTATTTTATTTGGTAAAGATCATAAATTATTTAAGCTGATCTGCCTAGTACCTAAATATCTCTGCCTAGTACCTAAATAGATCCTCTGCCTAACTAAATATCTAGATTTTCCAGCATCTTTTGCATATTTGAACCCTCAGTTGTCCTCAGTGTGAAAAGATGGATCTCAAAATCATACAGTCACTGCTGGAAATGGTTCAAATATGCAAAAGATGGTGGAAAACTGAAGAATTTTTGATTTTTCTGAAGAACAGAGTTCAGTTTAACTGCTCAGGACAAACAAGAGGTTCATGAACAACCATCACAAAACAAAAAAACAGTCGTAGATCATACAGGTAACCACACACAGTATTAAGAATCAATGGTTCACAAACTTTTGAGCGGGTCTTTTTTATAAATTCAGCTATTTTTTGTCTTGTGGACCATATGTAAACATTTTTGATGTAAAATATCTTANTTAAGTACAATATTCCTTGATCTTCAAATTCAAAATGTTTTCACTCCCGGCTCTTAATGCATCATGTTTCCTTCTGGAGCATCAGTGAATTTTTGAACCTTTTTTAATACTTGTGTTTGAGTCCCTCAGTTGTCCTCAGTGTGAAAAGATGGATCTCAAAATCCTACAGTCACTGCTGGAAATGGTTCAAATATGCAAAAGATGCTGGAAAACTGAAGAATTTTTGAGACCTGGAGGATTTTTCTGAAGAACAGAGCTCAGTTTAACTGCTCAGAACAAACAAGAGGTTCATGAACAACCATCACAAAACAAAAAAACAGTCGTAGATCATACAGGTAACCACACACAGTATTAAGAATCAATGGTTCACAAACTTTTGAGCGGGTCTTTTTTATAAATTCAGCTATTTTTTGTCTTGTGGACCATATGTAAACATTTTTGATGTAAAATATCTTACTCAGGACAGTACTAAATAAAAAATGCCATGCATTTTGTATGATCTCTCTGTGTAATATTTAATAATTAAGATTTTTTTGATGTTTTTGTGTGTCTCTTGAAGTCTCTTATGCTCACATCTCTTATGCTCATTGATCAAACAATAATGTAAAAAACATTATCAAAAAATTTAGTAAAAACAGTTTTCTGCTGTTTTCATAATTGCTAATAATAATCATTATTAATAATTGAGATCAAATAATAATTGAGCAGCGAATCATCATATTAGAATGATTTCTGAAGGATCATGTGACACTGACTGGAGTAATGATGCTGAAAATTCAGCTTCACATCACAGAAATGCCAATGTTTATTTGCTTGTTTGTTTATTTATTTAGTTTTGAGAGATTAGTTTTCACATGTAAACACACTCAGTATTGAAGTCACCACAGAGACTAGAAAAATAAAATAAAATTCCACATGATTGCCCACGTTCGCAGTTGTTCTCCATCTGTGGTCTGATGTTATGAAGCTATTCCCTTTAGAAAGGTCAGGTTTGGGGAACTGGATCGGCATCAATCATATAATAGTTCATTATTTATATTTTAAAAATACAAATGTGTTGGAGCTGTAAAAGTGCCAAGTGATAGTGCAATCTTCTGTGAATTATTACCTACGTTTGGTCTGTTTCTTACATGAACTAGCTTCATGGATCACAAACTTTCAATGTATGAAAAAGAGGTGCATGAAAACTGCATTTGGGTTTAGAACAACAATTCAGCACTGACAGAATTTTTCATTTTGTATGAACTAATGTGAACATAGTCAAAAAGATGCATAATAATCTCAGATACTTGCAGCCAAAAGGAAGTACTATGTCTCTTAGACGTTCATAGCTTGATTTGTTCCATTTTTGCTTTCTTATACTAAGAAAAACAGTCAGGATACATGCTGAGATTTTGATATGGACAGCGGAATATCCAGCTTGGTTAATGTCACTCATCTGGCTCCTCTGTGTCAGCTATTAATGAAGCACAGTTGGCCTCTGCAGACAGTGACACCACACAGGAAGAGCTCCAAAACATCTACTGGGAACAGAGGAAGTGTGGATGAAAGAAGTGATGCTGTGAGGGGTTCAACCATGGAGCTGTAAGAAATCACAGATTTTAAGGGTTTGAAACAGTCACAGGCCGATCATGAGGAAGACCTTTGTACAAGATTTATTGTATCTCTGTACATTGTAAAGAACTCTTTTACATGGAGCATTAGGCTCCATGACATGGTTTTGGATAACAGATGTGAGATTCCAGCGGCTAAGAATCTGAGAATAATAACTTTACTGTAATGTAAAATACTTCTTGTCTAAATACTAATTCACAACTATCACTGGTTGGTTGTCAGTGGGTGATTCATCTCCATGAGCGCAGTTGCAGCAGCCCCAATCACCTGTAAAAATGTCAAGCAAACATGAGGTGTTAAAAAGAATAGTCAAAGCTCACATATTCAGTCATTTAGTATGAATGGCTAAACAATCAAAGTGAAAGTTGAATAAGGTATTCATATAGACCAAGTAAAAGGGTGAATATATATGAAAAGTATGAATGGCTGAACAATCAAAGTCAATATATAATGTAAAAAACGATCGTGATTTTAACGGTAAAAGACTGTAAAAATGCTACTGAAAAACTGTTAATTGGTTAACAGAATGTTTTCATACTATATGCAATGAATAACTAATAGATCTAACTGTACATTTACAGTAAAATACCATTAAATGTACAGTTTTTGGAAGTGAAAAAGAACATCATTGTATAATTTACAGTAAAAAAACAAAACATAAATTGACATTCCCAGAACTTCCCTGCATGACACTTCATATTTATTGTGTTTTCGTTTAAATAACTGTTTCCTCTCAGTTTTTCTTAGTTTTTTTGTAATCAGTTCTGTACATTAGGGTTTTATGTTGTATCTAATGTTGTTAAATAAATGTTTATTGGATTTTTTAATGTCATGTGTGTTACCATGATGGTTTTTAGTATTTGTGTGAATGACACTGTGTACATTAGTATTAATTTTCTCAGCTTGTGGAAAAGCTGCTTGTGATGAACTTTATCACCACTGTGTTTGGTGGTTGTCAGTGTATCATAAAGGTACAAAACAGATATTAGTTCTTCAATAGATTGGTAAATTAACATATCATTTAATGCAATACAGTATTTAACTGTAATTTTAAGTTAAATCTGTGAAACCTAAAACATTGCTACCGTGTTTTTTTTACAGCAAATTTTTGGCAACTATAAATTTAACGGAATATATATATATATACACACACACAATATATATGTATATATATATACATATATGTAAACACACACAAAAACATATCTGCACACACTCACACTATCTGTGCATGTCTAAAGAGTAAGCAAACAGATGAAATGCCTAAGATTTTATATTTTCCCCAATAAACCGGCTCTTAGTATCCTGTAAAAGCCGTTTATGTCTCTCTTCAGATAACGACCATAACCACAATATCTGTGGGTGTGCTGCTGGTTCAAAGATATCAGCATTTTGCTTAATGTTCACAGATGCTATACCAGGGGAAGAACAGACCCTTTTGATTAATTTTTTGGGGAAATATTTTGGTCATCGTTGAGACTACTCTTTTCACTGTAGAATTGTCACATCTGTAAATATATTTTACAAAGTGATGTATATCCGAGTGAAACGGGATATTCAATGAGATTTAAAAAAAAACAACAAAAAAAAACTAAATAAGCTATTATAACATTATCTGAAAGCTTCTGTGGCCTACATGATGCTGTGAAAAATGATACTTTAAACAAGTGCAGGTAGTTTGACACCATTTTCAAATCTCATCTCTTCTCACTCATTAAGACTGTGATGCACTTGTGTTGGAAAACGGTAAACACGAGCAGCAAAATTTAAACACAACACAGTTGTCATTGTTTACACACAATGACTCTAAATTGTCCACACTTGTTTCTAATGATGTGATCAAACCAACTGTACAAAATATAAGGCAGCTCAGAGTGCGCAGATGCACTGAATGTTGAACAATATATTCATCTAAGTTGCGATCACAACACTTTTTTAATGTAATTGCAAAATTTGTTTACTGTATACACATTTTTTTCTGTAACTGTATACATGCTCTGGATGCTGTGTTCTCCATTTTTATGTAGTGTCTAATAAATTATCTATAGTGTTTATATATTGACTTTGAGTACAGGTGAAATGGTTTTGAAACGATCGATTTTGCCAGAAAAGTCCGGGGTTTTGTGAATGTAGTTTGAAGATTTGGTTTTGTGTTGTAAAAGGATGAAGGTTTCAAGAAATGTGTCTTAGCAACTGTGAAAAACTGTAATGCAGCTGTTGCTTATAAATCTGTGTATAAACAATCTGCATCATCTTTGTGTGATCTGGGCTGTTTCATCTTTCGATGAGAGAACTGGCAATGTCAGGTTAATGCAGAATCAAAGCAGGATTAATTTGGAATCACATCAATAAAAATCTCAGTAAGAACCACTGGAATTATGTACATGAAAGAGAGAGGGCCATTTCTCTCTTTCATGATCATTGTATATCAAAACATAAGTCATTACAAGTTAATAACCTCTTAATTCAAAGATATGTCAATGATTTCCAGAGAAGTTTTTATTTGAATAAAGCAGTTCTCCAACTTGTGTTTTACAAGGAAACACCCTTTCAGAACAAACAAAGGTTGGAGCAGGTTAAGAATGTCAACCAACAGCTCTGAACTGATTTTTCTAGTTTCTGATATCAAACGGCAACTATAAATCATCCTCACACAGTACATCAGGGCGCTGAGGTTGTTGACTTTGATACTTGCACAGCTTATGGATCGTAAAGTGCGCCTGTGGACATGTGCAAACAAGAGTCATGTACAAGCACCAGTACAGAAAGAACCTGACTCCCATTTATCTGTGCAAAAACAAGGTAGTATTACATGCATCTATACAGAGAAGATCACATCATGGGTCTTATAAAAGCATCTTCTCCATACATTACAGTAATAGTAACATTGCTATAGCTGCATTTACTTCAAGTACAGATGGAGTTTTAGAGCTGACTTGCATGATAAATCACCCATAGCCTAGCTAATTCAATTAATCAATGTACTAAAAAGCCTCCTGGAGATCATGACTGTAACAGGTATTTGGAGAGTTGGGACGGTCAAATGTTTGGAATGTTATTAGTATTTATTTTATTTTTAGTCTTTTATGAACACCAAGGCTAAATTAATTTGATCAAAAAGCAAATACAGAAACGTGCCGCAAAAGTTCACAACACAATCAAATACAGAAACGCGCTGCAAATAGCACATACCAGGCCCGGCAATCTCAAGCCTCCTCTGCGATGATCTGAATGATGATGATGATGATTATTAGGCTACTTTCAGAATTAAATGAATATTTTCATTTGCCCCGCAATAATTTCATAGTGCATCACCGCATAACCTACGAGCTGCAATCAGAAGTTAGATTAGCTAACTCCTCATTTAAAAAATAAATTGTTTAACATGAAATAGCCTACATCTCTTCTCATTTGTTTTTACTAAAAATAATGTAGTATGAATGTAGTATTTGTCATTGAATCATTCATTCAAGAGGTTCGTTCAAAAACGCTGATTCAACCAGTAATGAAACAAGTGAAGTCTTTATGAGTGAGTCATTGAATCATTCTTTAAAACTGATTTTGATTAAACATTTTAAATAGACTGCAGCAATTAACATTTTGTCAGAACCTCTAGGAAATTATTTCAAGTTATCTGTTCAGAATCTTGGATTGTGATTTAGTTTTTTAAATGTTCAAGATTATTATTTTTTTATTTCATTTTTCTAAAATGCCAGTTGGTGTTTAAAAAGTAACTAAAGCATCATTAAAAAAACTGCAATAATGTTTCATTGTACTATAAAACTTTGAAAATAAAACTGGATCAGTTAAGCAAATTGCTTAATGTTTTAAAATTATGCATAAATCAGGGGAACCAAAGTTTACCACTTTAAATTTAAAAAAAAAGTTTGATATAATGCAGCTTTTACCTTCATCCCATGGACCTCGATCAAGTTTGATTTTTGGCCCTTTTTTGTAAAAGGTTTGGGCACCTATGTTCTAAAGGAACTACTGGCCATTTGGATCAGTATTCTAAAGTGAAGATCATGGTCACCCACTAATGATGACGCAAATGTTACCAAGTACATTACTATCCAAAACCTTACAAAAACCTCAAAAGTATACAATGGCTTCAGTCATTACTAGAGAGTTATCATGCTTTTAATGATCAATTCCTTCTGAAGGTAATACTTGAGTCATTGTGGATTACCATGATTCACTTTAGAATAAATTATATATTACGCATTTTTCACGTTAATTATAAACCTGTATATAGTAATTCTTATAGTCCTCTGGGAGGTATGAAAAAAATAGCAATTATTGATTAGCTAATTTGAGCTACCTCATTCAACTGAGCACTATTACTAATTAAATTAATTTAATTAGTTTCTTGTTAGTAAATAGCAGTTACTAGAATGTTAATGTTGCATTTGAATGTTTAAAGAACATTCAGAAACAATGTTTAATAACTTAATGGGAACCTTAGCAAACTAGCAGAACACAAAGCAGAACTGCAATTTATAAACTCAGTTGCGAGTTATAAACAATTCTGACTATTTTTCTCAGAATTGCAAGTTTATATCTCACAATTCTGACTTTATAACATGCGATTGCGAGATTACATCTCACAATAGCTTATTTACAATCACATGATTCTAATGACACGCAAAATTCAGATGGAGGGCAGGAAGTGAAAATTAGAATGGACGAGATGGTTTAGAAAGGTATGAACAGAAAATCACCATATGTTGGACGTGATCCTTATGTTGTGAAGAGGAGTGATTTTTCTACTGAATTGAAAGACTTGCCATCAAGGCGATAGACATAGAGAATGTGAAGCTGCCGTCACGTCGTGTTCAGTTCTAGTCTGGTTTGTTTATATAGCGCTGCCTTTCTGCTAGTGAGTTTAGGGCAGTATTTTCGAGTTTATTTTGAGTTTTTTTTAGTTTATATCTCGTAATTCTGAGAAAAGAAGTCAGAGATGTGAAATAAAAAGTCGCAACTGCCTTATTTTTTATTAAGTGGAGGAAATAAGCTTCTGAAGGGTTGTACCCTATTTTGAAGTGTGTAAAAAATATGGTATCCTTTTATAACAGGATCAGTATCAAGACCCCAATGCTGTCTGAGACCTTTTGGACTGATGAGACATTTAAGAGCACTCATGCGCAGGTAAAGTCTTTTGAATGTTTGAAAGGCTGAGGCAGACTGCCAGCACCCGTAGGGCTGTACGCTCATGAAACACTCATGAACTGCACTCACTTGCCTAGTTAACAGGTTAGTTTGGTCAGTGAACACACTCTGTGGGGTAAGGTAAGGATAATAGACTGAATAAAGAAAGTCTCCCAGAAAACCTGCAGTGATCATGCCATTATTCTGAAGCCACTGCACAGTGTTAAAGACATCATGAAACAGCATGAGAAGCACAGTCCTGAAGGTTTTCCTTTTGAGACAGAGTGGGCTTTTTATTGACTTTAGTTTATGTTTTAGGCTACAATGCGGTTCGATAAACATTTTAATTTGAATGAACTGTTAATGCGTCTGTTTAGACCAACATTCACGCGTCGTCCATGCAACATTTTTTTTTGTTTCCATGACACTTTGAATAAAGTGAATAAAGACTCGACTTACTAATTCGTTCCCTCGATTTACTAAATTTACATACACATGATTTACAAATTGAGGGAACGAAATAGTAAATCGTGCACACGTTTTAGTAAATCGAGGGAACGAATTAATAAATCGTGCGCACGATTTAGCCTACAATTTTTTTCCTGCATGTCATGTCCGGGGCTCCGCAGTATTTACTCTATTTTGCAAAGAAAAAAAATAGTTCTAACGAAAACCACAGCAGAACTACAACACACATCTGTGTTTCGCGAACAATTCTGCGGCTTTGAACAAATCTTTTTTGATTTGAGAGTCAATGATTCAATGATTCATTCACAGCCACTTGCTTCGTTACTGAATGAATGACTCGATGACTCACTCATAAAAACAGTGACTTGCTGCCACCTACTGGTGGTTTTAGTTTAATATTTAAAAGTATTACTTAGTTTTACCATCATTGTATATTTTTCTATTGAAAATTGTTTTATTTAAAACATTATTTATTTTATAAAATTATTCATAAAGGTAAAAATATGCACTGGAAAAACAATTTAAGAGGGCAAATATTGTCCCTTAATGGAAAAGGTGCGACTGCAGTCTAAGTGGAAGATAGGGGGTACGCAGAAGGATGGTAAACCCTTCTGGGGGTACTCCACGCTAAAAAGTTTGGGAACCACTGTTCTAACTAAAAGTAACTTTGCAACTACATGTCAACTAGCTTTCACTAGAGTATCAGTAGACTGTTAGGTTAGGGTTAGGGTTCGGGTTAGTAGAATAAGTTGACATGTAGTTGCAGTGATACTTATAGTCAGTAGAATGTCTGTTAGGGAGCATCAAAATAAAGTGTTTGCAGATATTAAGCTGACAGTTACTTGACATGTAGTTGCAAAGTTACTTATAGTTAGTAGAATGTCTAAAGTGGACCATCGGTATAAAGTGTTGCCAGACTTTCAATTTTAAATGCGTATACTGAACAGTATACTATGGCATTGAAGCTAACAGACATATTGTATTAGTACACAAACTAAAGGTTGTTTTGATTTCTTGGGCCCTAAAAAAATATATTAAAAAATCAGCAGTTTTTTTTTTTTTTTAAGGCGTGTATGTCATACCTTAGAGCACTGGACCAAAACCATGTTGCTCTCTAGAATTTCAAAGAGAGCTCAAGACATGCCCGACGGCCAGAGTATTGCTGTCTTTCTGAAAAAAATCCTTCTTACTTTATCCAGCCCTCAGCTGAAGCCCGACTGCTCTGTGATAGGAGCTTTGATCAGAGGAACACCATCAGATGATTTGAATGTCAGATTGAGATCACAACAGCAGCACAATAAACAGTCAGCTAAACTAAGAGATGTTTGCTTAATACTTTGATTCAGCAATGATGTGTTAAATTGATTATGCTGATTTGGTGCTCAAGAAATGAACAGCTTTAAAAAAATGTGGTAATTAACACATTAATTTACACTAATAGTTATGGAATTACTCCATGATGACATTTAATTAATAGATATTCATATATGACTTAATCTGTTAATCAATTAGACTCTATTAGTTGCTGATTCAGCAATCATTAGTAAATGGTTTAGTTCTTCATGAGTCATACAGTAACTCAAGATTATCTGTGCATTCATTGGGTTTAGTTAATGCATATTAGTGCACACGTGTAAAGTGTTACCCATATTAGTATGATTTCTGAAGGATCATGTGACACTGAAGACTGTTATGATGTTATGATGCTGAAAATTCAGCTTTGCATCACAGGAATAAATTATATTTTAAAATATATTAAAATAGTTTGCAATAAGCCTTGGTGAGTATAAAATACTTTTCTTTCAAAAGCATTAAAACATCTTGTAGCTTGTAGTGTACCTAAATATTTCAAATGAGTAGCCTGACTGTAGTTAATACTTTAGATTGATATCCTGTAGCTTGGGAAGCTACAGTTTCAAAGTACTGTAGTTCCCCCAGTTGAACACTGTATCTCTGCATGACACAGAACTTCAACCCCTGTGGCACAACTGTCACAGTGGAATTTCACACTTCAAACATTTGTGTGTGTGTGTGTGTGTGTGTGTGTGTGTGTGTGTGTGTATGTGTGCGTGCGTTTTTGTGACATATCAGGACACAAATTTCTATAATGACATGGGTATGACATAGGAGAGGGTGACTTATAAGGACATTATCCCATGTCCCCATTTTGCAAAAGGCTTATAAATCATACAGAATGAGTTTTTGTGAGAAAGTAAAAGTGTGCACCGTTTCCTGTGATGGGTAGGTTTAGGGGTAGGGGTAGTGTAGTGTGGGGCAATAGAAAATACGATTTGTACAGCATAAAAACCATTACGCCTATGGAATGTCCTCACTTTGTATATTACTGTACAAACTTCTTGGTAAATCTAAGTTTCAGATTATGGTCTGAATGTAAAAGAATTACACATTGATATGAGTGGGATGGTGAAACAAAATGTTTGAAGGTCTGAACTCTCAAAAATATAATTCTTTGTCTGAAATTAATTCAGCTGCGAAAAAACGTAACATTTATTGACAATCACATGCAACAAAAATGAAATATGAAAAACATGAATTTGAAGTATTCAAATTCATCACAGTCACAGAGGATCCCCACAACAAAAAGAGTACAACATATATAGAATAAGTGCATTGCAAAAGTGACATGACTCATTACATAATATACAGTGGCAAGAAAAAGTATGTGAACCACTTGCAGAATCTGTGAAAATGTGAATAATTTTAATAAAATAAGAGGGATCATTCAAAATGCATTTAGTTTTTTTATTTAGTACTGTCCTGAGTAAGATATTTTACATAAAAGATGTTTACATTTAGTTCACAAGACAAAACAATAGCTGTATTTATTAAAATAACCCCATTCATAAGTATGTGAACCATTGATTCTCAATACTGTGTGTGGTTACCTGATGATCCACGGCTGTTTTTATGTTTTGTGATGGTTGTTCATGAGTCTCTTGTTTGTTCTGAGCAGTTAAACTGAACTCTGTTCTTCAGAAAAATCCTCCATGTCCTGCAGATTCTGCAGACCCTTTCCAGCAATGATTTTGTGATTTTGAGATCCGTCTTTTTACACTGAGGAGGATTGAGGGACTCAAACACAACTATTAAAAAAGGTTCAAACATTCACTGATGCTCCAGAAGGAAACACCGTGCATTAAGAGCCGGGGGGTGAAAACTTTTGAACAGGATGAAGATGTCCCAATTTTTCTTATTTTGTTTAAATATCCTTGTTTTTCATTTAGTACTGCCCTTCGGAAGCAACAGAAGATACTTGCATGTTTCCCGGAAGAAAAATTAAGTACAATTTACCTTGATATTTGAATGCAAAAGTTTTCACCCCCCGGCTCTTAATGAACCGTGTTTCCTTCTGGAGCATCAGTGAATGTTTGAACCTTTTTTAATAGTTGTGTTTGAGTCCCTCAATTGTCCTCAGTGTGAAAAGATGAATCTCAAAATCATACAGTCACTGCTGGAAAGGGTTCAAATATGCAGAAGATGCTGGAAAACTGAAGAATCTGCAGGACATGGAGGATTTTTCTGAAGAACAGAGTTCAGTTTAACTGCTCAGAACAAACAAGAGACTCATGAACAACCATCACAAAACAAAACAACAGTCATAGATCATCAGGTTTAGACACACAGTATTAAGAATCAAGGGTTCCCAAACTTTTGAAAGGAGATATTTTAATAAATTCAGCTATTTTTTTGTCTTGTGGATTATATGTAAACATCTTTTATGTAAAATATCTTACTCAGGACAGTACGAAATAAAAAATAACATGTATTTTGTATGATCTCTCTTATTTTGTTAAAATTATCCACATTTTCACAGATTCTGCAAGTGGTTCACATTCTTTTTCTTGCCACTATAATTGGTTTTTCATATATGTCATTCAACAAATCCTTCTCGGTTACTAGGTAAAAGCAAATCTAGATTTCTTTCTAGATGTCATGAGGTTATATATTAGACAGCCTTCTAGTCTTGACCATCTGCATCCGTTACACACTAACTTTGGCCCAAGTCTTGGGGACATTTAGTTTTCAAAAGTACCCCACAAGAAAAAGGAATGTTAGTTATGATCAATTAAAAATTTCCATCAGAATCCGCATTGTTGTTGTACTGTAGACCAGACTTGGAGACCGAGACAACTTTCGATTTGTTTCTTTTTAGCCATTCAGATATGGACTTCTGTGTTTTGGATCTCTGTCCCACTGTCCCATGCTGCATCACCCAGTTACACTTTAGCTTCATCTCAGACATAGATGTTTGAATGCTCTTGAAGAAATGTCTGGTAAATTGCAAACTTCATGCTCCCTAAAATGATAACACATTATCCAGGTTCCCAGGCAGAAATACATCTCAATATCTTCACACTGTCACTATGATGTTTCATTGTAAATCTTCTTACAGTTCTTTTGAATAAATGGATGAGGTACTGCTGTGTTTTTGGAGGAATTTTGGCTACGTCTAGGAACCGAGTCTGCTCCATGTGAAGTCTCTGGCTTGCACTTTTGTTTAGTGGAGTCCAAAAACCTTAGAAATGGCTTTGTAACAGATATATTTCAACATCTTCTCTCAGCTGTTCTGAAATGTCCTTTTATTGCACCATTGTGTAGAAGCTATGAGGCGAGCAGTTCTCTCTGATATACAGTATGCACAAATTAAACTCAACAGGACTTTCCATTGTTCAATAACATTTCACAATTTGTGAACAGCCCATATTTTCCCAACTTCATTACACTCTTAATTAGTTTTCAATCAATTACGCTTGCCAAAACTGGGCACCCAGAGCTAAAGGAAAGTCTATTGAGTCCACAGCCTTTTCTGACGAGACACAAGAGGCCAGTGTCGGGTCCTGCAGGGGACCAAATCCTTCAGTTGCAGAGTTTAGACATCACTTTTCAGTATCAGATATTGGTCCATGACCTACCTGACACCAGCCTTTGTTAGCATCTCTATTCAGCCTCCCAATTTGAGTGGGATTAGGCCTAATGAAGGTCCTCTCCCATTGGCCACAGGTCAAATTAGCAGCCTGTTGTCAAATAGCCTGCAGTAAACTTAAAGGATAATTTTATTTGAAAGTGAACTTTTCCTGATAATATGGGCCTACTCATGATCGCTGATCGGCCGTGACTGTGTTGTCGCCTGTGTTCTGGGCACGTGCATTCTGTGCCTGCATGTTAAGAAATAATTGTCTATATCAGCAGGTATCAATTGTCTATATTCATCAATCAAAAAGGTAAACCGAAACAAGGACTGCAGGTATACAAACCATTAACAAAGCAGCATTTGCTTGCCATTTTGAATATCAATCATGCTGATCACTTTCTTCATTCTATGCGGCTCATGATGTTAATGTTAATTAATGCATTAATTACCGTTAGAAAATGGAACATTATTTTACTTTACGTGTTACTTGTATTCATATTACCTTCTCACAGTGACAGTGACAGTGAAGTGACATGTGGCCAAGTATGGTGACCCACACTCAGAATTTGTGCTCTGCATTTAACCCATCCGAGTGCACACACAGCAGTGAACACACACACCGTGAACACACACCCGGAGCAGTGGGCAGCCATTGCTGCGGCGCCCAGGGAGCAGTTGGGGGTACGGTGCCTTGCTCAAGGGTCTCATCTCAGTCGTGGTATTGAGGGTGGGGAGGGCGCTGGACATTCACTCCCCTCACCGACAATCCCTGCCGGACCTGAGATTCGAACCCATGACCTTTGGGTTACAAGTACGACTCTCTATCCATTAGGCCACGACTGCCCCTAGTGCTACACAGCTACAAAATTGAAAGAATGTCCTGGGTGAGGAAAAAAAAACAAATATCACCACAAAAAAGGGATTTTGCATTTATTCACCCACAGTTGTTCCAATCACTTCCCATTATTTTTATGACTTTCTTGATAAATACACAAAAACAGACATTTTGAATAATTTTGGAGACAGAATTTTTCCACACATTCAATAACAACTAAAAATTCAAACAATGGATTAAGGCATAAAATATGATAAACCATTCAAATAATTTAAGTTATGAAACATAATAGTGCGCATGCACATTTATGAGTTCATGAGAGAAATATCAATTAATGAATTTAAGAACCACCTTAATTGATTCATGAAAAAAAAATCCCAAATCATGCAATGCTACTTCATATAGGGCAAACAACAAGTGTAAATAGTAGTTAGATGCTATTGTTAGATATGCGATGAGAAAAGGAAGAAGAATAAGTTGGATTTGAGCTCAGGTTGGTTGCGTCAAAAGCTAACGCCACCCGCCTTCCTCTCCACGCCAATGATCCTGTTATCAAAATAATTTATTTTGTAATTTTGTCTAGCTCAATCAGACATTGGTGGGTGGAGTTAGTAGTTTAGCATTAAATAAAGAAAACTGGGGTGTTAAGAAAAGACTTCATTTAAGATGAAGGCTTAAAAGAATTGCTGCATCACTGCAGACACCAAGAAACAGCAAAAACTGTGGGGGGGGGGGAAACAGTGGAAGGTTTTTGTCATTCCCCTTGCCAGGATAAGCCTCTTCACCTGCTATCTTATTTCATATTTATCTTAAGGGCAGCATATCTTGAATTAGGCTGGGCCTGAGTAGGAGGCATGTTCGTTTTCTTCATTATTACATCAAAACGGCTCTTCATGCCCTCAAGATACAAACACACAGACAATACTGTGGCTGACTCACTGTGAGCTTTGAGCCAATCTGATGAGAAGGCACTCTTTGGGGTTTTTCTGCAATGTGGGTCCCACATATTCCTCACACATTGTGTCAAGCCTCAGTGTGATTATTTTCTTTTTAGAGAAGTGTGTGTATGCAAGGGTGGGCACTTAACAATTAAATGACTGTGTAAGTGAGGGAGTCTATTCAATACAAGACAGTCATGAATTATCTACTGAGAAAACAGAAATAGTCTAGACAGATAAAGATTAATTCAAACCACAAACCATAACACATGATATTATATACATTTCATAGAATTTAGCATCACTTTGGAATTGAAAGTCACCGTGATTTTGCCAAGTAAGACGTGTTCCTTGATGAACAGATTTTGTTGATCCTGGAACAAAATTCCTGTTTGAAAATTTAGTCCTATGCCTAATTTAGTTATTTACCATGTTAAAATGTCCAGTTTTTTTGGGGGTGGGGGTGTTGTGTGTGTCCCTTTAAATGCAAATGAGCTGCTGCTCCCAGCCCCCTTTCAAAAAGGAGCTTTAAGAACAAACAACAAAACAGGGCACTCTCAAGCACTTAAAATGTCAGAAACTGTCAGTAGTGGTGTTCAGTTCGAACCGGAGTGATGCCTACAGAGCATATTATGCTGCATGGAGATAGAACAGGTATAATTTAGTTTAATTATGGTTATAACTTATGTTGTCATCTTGCTTTTATCCACTATTAGTACAAGGCTGTTGTAGCGGACCCCGTCCGAATGATGGCCAAAACTTTACTGATGAGATTTATGAAGTTTATTGTACACACACAAAAGATGAAGTGTCTGTTTTCACTACAGAAAATCACCGTAAGAGCTGAATAAAACACAGTACAAGAAGTACGCATTAAAGTCTCTCTCTTACTTACAGTAAAAAAATATATACAGACCTTATGCCTTTTCGGGGGATTCTTAATAAACTGGTAAACTTTATATCCATAAATCAACTCAGATGAACTGTAATAAAGTGCGTGCTCTCCCTTCATTACTGCCGTATCCAGTATCCCTCCGGAGACTATAAGATGGATCACGAACAATTGGTACTGATCCATCCTTGTGGAACAACTTTTTAGCAAAACCTGTTTTCTATTGTCCCTTTGTATTGACATTCGTTCACAAAGCTGTCTGGAGCAAAATGATTCGTGCAGACATAAACGAATAGGGCGCAAAATGACTGACAGTGTTCAACTCGCTCAGGGCGGGGTCTATGCTAATATCGCAGAGTCCGTCAGCAGTTGTGGGCGGGGCATGTGCAAACTGACATCACTTTGTACAGAATCTGCGAACGGCTTGTTCTGAGACACTGCTTATGATTCATGGGGACTGAAAAATGGAGTGGGTGGATTTTTATCATTATAGGGTGGTTGTGTACACACTGCCAACACACATTTATGTTCAAACACCATGTAAAAAGTGAATTTTCCTTACTGTTTTCACTCTCTTCTCTCTCTTTTTTTCTTCTTGCCAGCATTTTAAAAGCATATCCTCTTGAAGCAGAACAATGTGTGAGCACTGATGCTATCAGAGAGGTAACAGAGATGCGGCTCTGGGCAGATGAAAGGCAGTATTGTGCGTGTTGTCCACAGGTCCGCTGCAGTGAAAAGCAGCTCTTAGAGGCTGAGAAAGTGAGCAGGCACTCGAGGCTGCCAAAGCCACCATGATTCCAGCACTCGGAGCACTGCCTTTCAACACTCTGAAGTTTCTCATGGAGGTAAAGTTGAAAAAAAGATGAAAAATTCAAAACATCAAGGCCATTTTGTCAAGCTCAGAAACTTAAGAGAGCTCTAGACTACCTGTATTATTGACATATAATATCTGTGTAGACTGTGTAGTATGCACACATCCATCTCAAAATACATCGAAAACATCTAATTTTATTGAACATGTCCTTTGAGGTTTGAGGTTTTTGCATACAAATGCAAACATAGGGGCAGCTTTGTGTGTCTCTCCCATGTGGGCATGTCCAAAAGGCCTTGACAACTCTCTAAGAGAATTCAGCCATATAAAGCACTGAATAGAGTTTATTGAATGTCCTGCTTGACTCTGTGGACATCTGCTAAGGGATGAGGCGTGGACGGCAGACAACGTCTCCCCTTACACATGTCAGACATTAACACTTGACCCTCAATCTGCTACACACAGGTCTGGTTTCACTCACTGTAGTTGCTGTGTGTGCAACAGAACCTGCTGTGAGCTTACAGAGGAATACTGGCCTCAGATAACTACTACCTGAGCAGATTAACTTACCGTCCATTCACCATGACACTGGATAGTGTTCACACATACAAACTATGTGGCTACATGCAGTTTGCATGAACATTCTACATGTGGGCGATGCAAGAAGTGCAATATGTGCCAACATTAATTACATCCTCAAAGTTGTCATTGCCCAAGTAATATTTTATAGTTCCAGCTCCAGCTCCAATCAAAGATGAGCATGTCCAATAGATGAATTACAAGGGTATTTTCTGATCTTTTGAAGTAAATTTTAATTTAAACAAGGTCTCTGATTCTTTCAGCATGACCTTTAAAGTTTGATTAGTCC
>RJVU01052005.1:1193907-1214881 GCA_003731715.1 Anabarilius grahami
TTTTTTTTTTTGTTTAAAGGGATAGTTCTTCTAAAGGGAGAAATTCTGTTATCATTTACTCACCCTCATGTTGTTACAACCGTAAGACTTTTGTTCATCTTCGGAACACAAATGAAGATGTTTTTAATGAAATCTGAGCGATTTCTGTCCCCCCATAGACAGCTATGCAACTACCATTTTGATGCTTCAAAAAGTTCATAAAGAGATTGTAAAACTAATCCCTATGAATTGAATGGTTTAGTCCAAATTTTCTGAAGAGACTCGATCGCTTTATATGAAGAACAGACTGAATTTAGGCTTTTATTCACATATAAACATTCATCAACGCACACATCAGTTGTGGTAAACAGAAGCTCAAACTTGTTTGCTTGACATGTGAGAACCAATGAGGTTCATTCTCGTTTTACGTATCACGTTTGAGCTTCCACAAGAACAAATGAGATCTGCTGCTACTTCAGTTTCTTTGCTACTTTAAATATCTTAAGTCAGTATAACCCATTGAACAGATTGAGCGTCTGTCCCTCACAGTCTCATTTTCATTCATGTCAAATTAAATAGCATCGCCCCAGGGTCACTGAGATTTTGCCAAGACACGTTCCTGGATTAACATGTTTTGTTGATCCTGGAACAACATTCATGTCCGACAATTTAGCCCTAACCCTATCCCTTAACCTAACTTTACCTATTCAGGGGGAAATGAGAGGTGAAAAACACTGATGTAGAAGCAGCTATCCCTGGTTGCAAGACTAAACTTGGCATAAACTGTAAACTTGTCCCACAAATCTGATTGGTTTATTGGAATGTTGATCCAGGAACATGTACTTGGTGAAATCCCGTTCACCTCGGCCCTGCAGGTCCATTGTTCTGTGAATGTCACAACCGTCACAACAAATAGCTTAGCCAACCATAACACAGGGTGAATACATAAGTCTTAAAGGTACAACAGTAAAAAATGGCTGTTTTAATCTAGGAATCAGTGATATGGTGGAAAATTAAAAAAAAAAACGTATTTCTTAAAAGCAGTCACACACACACACATTTAAGAAATAGTTTCTTATGCACAGATTCTTTTGCAATTCCAAACTAAAAGGAGCCCATTATGTGCTGTAAAGACTGAAGAACAGGATCAAAGACCGTCTTGAACAACTGGAAGAAGTGTGGCTACATTTTTTTTTTCTGTGTAGAGCATGTTAAAACACAGTAAGCTACTTTTAACTGTGGTATTTTTGTACTGTACTGTATTTTAATTATGCCCTTGCCAGGACTCCTGATTTGTTCAGAGCTTTTATCACTAGAGACAGTGACAGATGTAGTAACATTAAAGTTTCTCTGTGGAGTTTTAGGATTTTATACCCAGTTAAACCAGATTAATATAATTAACAGCGCAAGTGAATGCACTTTAATTTTACCTAATAGTCAGTAATGTAACTGGACACTGCATATGGACAACAGTCCACTATTTTGTGCTTTAGTGTGATTGAATAGAGGTGATTACAAGACCATCATCTGCAGCAAATATGGCAACTCCATTTAAAGACATTTTCCTCTTCAAATCTCTATGAACTCCCTGACCTGATTCCATACAAAAAGTTTATGTTTAATCTCAGATATCATCTCTGCTTATCCAGTCTGGCTGGCACATTTATTAGTTTTTATGCCCTGGTTGCCTTTAGAAACATCAATCAAGAAAGGAGATTCAAAGAAGGAGTGTGTGTGGGGGTGTTGAAAGAGAGATGTGGCCACACTTGCTCCCAGGTTAGAAATTGAATCCCATGTTTTAAAAGAGGGAATCCATTTAGCCATCATATCTCTGACTGCTACATCTCTGAAGCACTGCCAGAATTCCCATTCCAAGTCACTTCTGTATATCGTATTCACAGAGGAATGCTTCAAGTGACATACATGGACATTCCATCCATACAGCCTGAAGAAAGCTTTAAATGAATTATAGTGTTATGAAAACACACTCAGCACTGCTGTAAACTGAACTAATTCAGACACGTGTAGAACTCATACAGTAACTTGTTCAAATGAAGTGATATGTCAACAAAAACACAGTTAATATTCTCTGTGCAAGGCTCAGGGGGGAAAAAGATACAGTACATTTAACACACACAACTTTCTTTAGTGTGTAATGTTGCTGTTTGATCATGAAAAAGGTCTGCAAAGTTATAAAGTCACTCCAAAGAGAGTTATTCTCTATATCAGTACACACTGTTTCTGAACTCCCTGAAACACCTCGATTGTAGTCTTGAGTTTTCTTCTGGGAACGAACACATCAAAATATTCCTCAGTTAAATAATTCCCGCCCAAGGCATACGCAAAATAAAGGGGCATGGCCTGGTTTAGTTATGTTGGCAAATTATGTTGGCATTAGTGGAATTGCACTGGTATGGTCCGAATCATACTTATCTGACACTTATCAGTTTATAGCAGTAAACAAAGAGATGTCATACTGATCACAAGTTCAATATGGAGTACCGCAAGGCTCAGTACTAGGACTGTTGCTTTTCACTCTGTACATGCTACCCTTGGGAGATATCATTAGAAAGTATGGCATTAGTTTTCACTGTTATGCTGATGAAACTCAGCTCTATTTTTCTTCGCGCCCACTAAACATACCAATTCACAAATTTAATGGAATGCATAGCTGATAGTATAGAAAATTGGATGACTAGTAATTTCCTACTACTAAGTTCTGAAAGAACAGAGATTGTAATTATTAAACCAAAAACCTCTGCACGTAATAACCGAGAATACTGTCTAACACTTGATGGCTGCTCTCTTAAGTCTTCGTCGTCAGTTAGGAACCTGGGTGTGCTCTTTGATACCAGTCTTTCATTTGAAAGCCACATTTCAAGCATCTGCAAAACCTCATTCATCCATCTTAAAAATATATCTAAACTACGACATGCACTCAATGACAAATGCGGAACAGTTAGTTCATGCGTTCATGACCTCAAGGCCAGATTACTGTAACGCTCTACTGGGTGGTTGCCCTGCTCGCCTGATAAACAAACTCCAGCTGGTCCAAAACGCAGCAGCTAGAGTTCTTACTAGAACCAGGAAGTACAACCATATTAACCCGGTTCTGTCAACACTGCATTGGCTCCCTATTAAACATCGTTAAATGTTAATTACTTACAAAGCACTAAATGGTTTAAGCTCTTAACGCATTATAGTCCTTCACGTCTATTGCGATCTCAAAATTCTGGCCAGTTGATAATACCTAGAATATCAAATTCAACCACAGGTGGTAAATCCTTTCCTATTTAGCACCAAAACTTTAGTCTTCCTTGCATTGTTCGGGAAGCAGACACACTCTGTAAGTTTAAATCTAGACTAAAAACACATCTCTTTAACCTGACATAACACATTATCAATTTATATTTTCAAATCAGTTAAATAATTGTAATAATTGGCTGTATAAATAATAAATAATTGGCTGTATAAATTAGGTCAGCCGGAACCGGAAACACTTCTTATAACACTCAATGTACTTGTCACATCATAAGAAGAATGGCATCTCTGAGCCTCTGTTTATCCAGAGGTTTACCGTAATATAAAATATGTGAAAAATAATGTGTTTTTTGAACATTCAAGCATGGAAACCTGTTCTAGATGCCAAATACAAAATCAAGACTGGAAAAGGGCATATCTTTAATAATCTTTAATTAATAAACAATTATATACTGTATATGCAAAACCCGTATAATGTCTTGCGTCTTGTTATTGAGATTTAGTCCTTGTGACAACCTCTCCATGTGACGAGTAACATCAGGCTCTGCTGTTTAAAGCAAAAGCTGAAAATTAGATGTCTCTGGAGATTTTAGACATATTACATAAACCCATGGCTTTGCACATGACATGTAGTCATGCAGAGACAGGTACACATTAAATAAACATGATTCACGGTTTACTACCATTGTGCTCAGTGACAGAGATAAGTACTACAGTTTCACTCAAGTTTTCCAACACAGGAAACTAACAAGGTTAATGAATGTTTCATAGCATTGCATTTGGATCGGTAAACAGTACGGATATGCACCTATACAAGTTGTCTGATCATAAAAGTAGAACCCAACATGGACATCTGCAGTAGACTAGAATTAACAATGAGAGTCTGGACATCTAAGAGCATTTCTGAGGGTGAAGACCACTAACTTCATTAGAGACCCATCCCACAGGAAGTAAGCAGATGCCTAATGGGAAATAAGAAGTACTTATGTTAGCGTTAGGTTCATTGAGGCATGACTGACATGCTTGGTTGTACTTTAGGCTTTGTTCTAAATTAATTTAAGGTGGCTTAGTGGCTTTCAGCTAGGGGTGACTAAATTAGCTGCCGAGACACATTAGCAGAACACAGTGTGCATGTATATCTCTTTTCATAACAGGCCAAGAAGACCATGAAAATGCCATCAAAATATGTGAAAGTAAAAAGAAGTTAGCAAACAAAACATCAATTATTAACCTAGATTTGTACATTTTCTGAAATAAATTTTGAATGGTGCTTGCCTGTGTAAAATTCACCACCATGATGCTAAGGGACTCTGTGTGTTGCTATGCGGATGCCCGGGTGTTTTTGGTAGTCACCAGCAGTGTTGGGGAAAGTAACTTTTAAAGTAATGTGTTACAATATTGCATTACCCCCTAAAAAAGTAACAGCTGCATTACTTATTTACTTTTTATGTTAAGTAATGTGTTATGTTACTTTCGAGTTACTTTCTCATCTGGGCTGGGCTTGCTTCTTTGTTTCTTAATAAAAAAATAAGAATAAATTCCTATCTGTACAGTAGAGGGCGCAGCTCAAACAAACCTTTTAGCTGTGCTGCCACAGAAGAATAGGATGTGATGTTTATCTAAAGTCATTTTTGCTTATTAGTATGGTTGAATGGATCATCGAAGGTTAGCAGTGAAGACATATGTTAAATATGGCAGCAAGCAGCAATTATCAGAGTTTAAGCACTTTAAGGCCTTTAAGCATATGTGCTATCCAAAGAGTAAAGTTAAATTTTTTTTTTTTTTGATAATTATTGATCCAAAAAGTCCAGAGGATTATACTGCACTGGTTTGGTTCCATTGGGTCGAAAAACCTAGGACTAGTTTTTACATAATATATGAATATTTCATGAACGATTTGATTGACAGCAGTGGTTCTTGAGGCAAAGTTGTTCAGTATGAGGAGATCTATCTAATGATATGAATACTGTGTGTATATGTGGAACACCACATGATTGTAGCGGCGTAAAACTCTTTAGCGCCACCTAGTGGCTGATTTCTTACAAAATTCTTACAGACCTCTAATAGTTGCTCAAAATTCATTGGCCGATGGTGGCCATGTTTTTCAAGATACGGCAATGTCCTCATAAAACAATCATGGCACCTTGGACCAAAATACTGCATTCAAATTTTTAGGTCAGTTGGACTAACAGTTGAGTAGTTATAGTTGTTTTCAAGTTTTTTTCATGTTATAGTGCCACCAAGTGTCCAATCATGGTGATTATTTTTTTACTGTGACTAAATTTTGAACCCAAACACGTGTACCAAGTTTGGTGAAAATATCTCAATCCGTTCAAGAGTTATAGCCATTTTAGTAGAAGTGGCACCGCCCACATCAAATGTTTTGACGCCCCTTAGTGACCGTGAATCGAAATTCCAACTTTTTTTTTTTTTTACAATTATTGATATATTTAGACCCCAGAGAATCTTTCTGCACTGGTTAGGTTCAGATCAGGCGAAAAACCTAGGACTAGTTTGCAAATGTAGTTTTGGTCAAAATGGCGGGAAAGCCAAGGAATCCAATGATATAAGGCACTTGAGTCTGGGGCAAATGGTCTAGGAGTTATGAACACTTTCGCGTTTTTGATCACTGTAGCGTCCCCTATTTTATGGCAGAAGAATAATAATAAAAATCCTTACAATTACAATAGGGTTTCAGCACTTTGCGCTTGAACCACTAATAAAGTGAGATTAAATACATAAAGTACATTTGTGTAATTTAACATATTTAATTATTGCAGGTTTGCGTAATATTTATTTTTTAATATTCAGTTTGCATTTCACTGTTTTTATTCATTTTGAGGAATACCGAATCAGTATTTGCATGCTCACATTTAGTCTAGAGCTACAATAACCATCATGTTTACACATCCCACACAATGAGCACTTCTCAAACGGAAGGCTGCATCCTATAGTGAGGCTGTGTTCTTCTTAGTCCAGTACTTTATAGGCTAGAGTCCTCCTCAGTGTTAAATGCTATAATGAGATGGTCTGTGGTCTCCCAGTGGATTACATTATTGGCAGTTCAGTGATTAATTTACACCAAAACAAATGATAATGTAAGCCTTCATCTCTGAAAACATTATTTTGTCTTACATTTTATTACGAACTTTATTATTAAGCTCAGTGCCGACTCATTTTCCATCAGTTCTTTTTTGGGAATTAGAAAGCGTGCAAAGGATTGTAGGTGATTTGAAGGATTTGAAGGATGTGAAGGATGCACTTGATGCATCCTTCAAAATGAGCTGAATGAAGGTTGGAAACGAAGGCTGCCTTCTGAGGATCCTTCAGATTGAGATGGTCTTTGATGGCACTTGATGACGTGGAAGTCGAGATATGCAGCTTTCCGATTGAGAAGCACCCAGTGCCTCTGCACCTCACTCACGATTTCTCTCAACAACTTGAGTAACTTTTTTGAAAAATTTAGTTGTCAATTTAAAAGTAATGAGTTACTTAATTAGTTACTTAAAACTTTGTTAGTTACTTACTTAATTAGTTACTTACTTAAAACTGGTTCACGTCAATTGATGATAAACTGGAAATGGCTCAGGTTTTACTGAATGCTCAAAATATATATACATAAAAAAACTTTAAAAATGTGTTTTCTTGGTTATGTGAACTTCACTGATAAAATGAAGGGAAGGTTCCATTTTATAATTTTGCAAACATCATGTGAGAACATTACTTTTGAATATTCTCTGAACATTGTAAAACAAGTAGTAAGTATTACAGTTTTTAAAAAAGTTGCCTTAAATTTTCAAGTATAATCAAACTGGCTGTACAAGACTTTCAAGTAGATTTTTTATTAATAAATTGTTACAGTGTAGATGAACGTCCAACATTCCATGAACAATGTAGAAATAACGTTTTTGTGCTAAAGTTTTGAAACTTTACTAAAGACCAGATAACTTTAAACAACATTCTATTAATGCTAAAATGTTATCCAAAGAACTTCTGAGAATGTTCCCTGTTAGCTGGGTTATAGCTCATGGTTAAGCAGATGATATGATGTATCATCATGTCCAGAGAACAAATGGTATGTTTCACCCCAAAGTTTACTATTAAGTGTAAGAAGTGTGTTCTAATCATATGTACAGAATGAACGACAGCAGCAATGATGTTTGCCTTAACAAACACCTCTACCGAGTGTGCTGCAGGCTAGAGTAATATTTTATGAGATGATAAAGCGCAGCTACATTAATTAATCTCAAGGAGATGAGTATTGATAAATAAGAAATTTCAAATCCCATTTCTGCTTTGTCATGGTGTTCTTATTTCTTGGCAAGACAGAGCTTGTCGTTTAGCTCAGCATCAGTGGAGATACAGCATGGTGCACAATGAGAGTGGAAACTAATTGCAAACAGTCTTATCTCTGCCTCATTGAGCAGGCAAATAAGAGTCTGGCAGTTTCATTTGAGCAGCATACCATCTGTATCTCAACATTCATAATCATCCATTATGATTTGTTTACCTAATGTGTGCATAGAGATCTCACCGAGTGGAACCAGGTATGTAGCTGGCCCACATTGTGTGTGTGTGTGTGTGTGTGTGTGTGTAACCCATCCTGTGTAGTGACCACAGCTGGCTCCCACTCTCCTCTTCCGCTCCACTTCCTCTACCTCATCCATACAATCCAGCCCACCTCAAATACCCTCCCTACACACACACACACACACACACATACTCCGGCTACAGCTGCCCTGCAGAGAGAAGGCCACAAGGCACAATGAATGACAGCTTGACCTGCTGTCTCCTCTGCATGCTTACCCTGAAGCACCTTTATAGCCTGACCCATGAAATTTCATTTGAATGCAACTCTCCCCCTCACTGCTCACCATTAATAACAATCCACACGCAGGAATGCTGGCTAACTGAGCAACAGTGTTCACATATGCCAATTTTACAAATAACTGTGTAAAAGACTCATCAATTTAATTCAGTATTGACCATATACTATTGTTTTCTGCACCACCACTGCTACAACTACAGTGACTGCAGCAGAAATCATTATTTAGCTGTGAGCTTGTAGTCTAAGGCCCTGTCCCAAATGGAAACCTAAACCCTCGCGATCTTCCTCCGAGCGCACACATTCGTGACGTAATGCCGCTGTCGGGTTGACTGATGCGAAGAAGTCTGCTGGGGAGCTTTTTTTGGCTGAGCTTGGCAAAAGTGAGCATAGATATCGTCCGCAAAGGGGGCGCTCACGAGCACCCTTCTGAAACCTAAGGCTCTGTCCCAAATGGCACCCCAGTCCGCACTTTTGTGACATAACGCCGCTGCAAAGGGGGTGGTCGTGAGCACTTATCTGAAACCTAAAAGGACAAATGGGACAAACTATACGGCCTTGTGGACTTCACGATCATGCACATGCCAGGGGTTGAAAGATTTTTTAAAGTCGACATTTATGTGATGAAATTCGAGTTGACGTTGACTAGTCGCTGATGACATCATAAATGAACAAATAAGCCTGAACCTCGAGCTGAGACTCGAACACGGGTCGCCTTGTGCACAGCTATGGCATATGACAGTGCTGCCCACGAGGCTATTGTCCTACATAACAGCTTTTATGTAACATTTTTATTAGTTTGGGTCATTATATTTCTCACAGATTTCTGCTCATTTTAAATAACGTGTGCGAATTAATTCTGCCTGGCAGTGTCTTTCTACTGATAGTCTAGTGAAGCTGTGGGTTTTAGTTACTAAGAAATATACTGTTTGCTAGAACTTTTCAGTTTCTAAGCTATTTTATTGATCATTTCTGCACTACTAAATGTTTCTGTGTGCTCACAATCTGCACGTGATGTACGCGCTACTGTCTGTATGTGTGTGTGTGTGTGCGTGTTTCAATGCAGCAGCGCATTCGTTTAGAACTTTTTTGTACAATAAGCTGTTTAAAACGTGCATTCATTTTGCCGAGTAAGACATGTTCCTGGTCATATTTTGTTGATCCTGGAACAACATTCCTATCCAAAAATTTAGTCCTAACCTTTTCCCAACTCCTAAACCTAACCCTACCCATAACTTATCCCTAAAATCAGAAGAAAATGATAGTTGAATAACATGGTTGTAGAAGCACCTAACCCTGGTTGTAAGCCTAAACTTGACATAACTTGTCCCTCAAATCTGATTGGTTGATTGGAATGTTGTTCCAGGATCAACAAAGATGTTGATCCAGGAACATGTTGTACTTGGTGAAATTACGTTCACCACATTCACCCGATCAATTTAAAGCATCCAGATGGTATAATTACACTTATTTTGTGGAGCACTCTTTGAGTATGCATTTATTTGTCATTTTAACTGTTTCGGAAACGGAGCATAAAAGTGGACTTCAAAGATTTCTTATCCTGTTGCGCCCTCTATAGGCCATGACCCGCGACAAGTCAAAGCTTAAAGGGTTAGTTCACCCAAAAATGAAAATTCTGTCATTAATTACTCACCCTCATGTCGTTCCAAACCCAAAAGACCTTCATTCATCTTCGTAACACAAATTAAGATATTTTTGATGAAATCCAAGAGCTTTCGAAACCCCTATGGACTGCAACGTTATTACCACTTTCAAGGTCCAGAAAGGTACTAAAGACATTGTTAAAGCAGCCCATGTGACTGCAGTGGTTCAAACTTGATGTTGTGAAGTGATAAGAATACTTTTTGTGCGCAAAAAAAACAAGCAAAAATAATGACTTTATTCAACAATTTCTTCTCTTCCGTGTCAGTCTCCTATGCTGTTTACATTGTAAACACAGTGCGGTGCTTCCGGGTTCTATGTCAGAATGCTGATTTTGTTGAATACAGTTGTTCTATCTTAATTTGTGTTTCGAAAATGGACGAAGGACTTAAGGGTGTGGAACGACATGAGGGTGAGTATTTAGTGACAGAATTTTCATTTTTGGGTGAACTAACCCTTTAAAGCGTCATGGCAGAGCATTAAAGTCAACTAGTCTGTGCAACCCCTAGCTCATGTGGTGGCCGTAAGTGCATATGAAATGTGCCATTTGGGACAGGGCCATTATACACTTATCACAGGGACAATCCCCCTGGAGTAACCTGGGGTTAGATGTTGTTGGGACAGGGCCTAAATGAATTGAATGAATGAATGAATACAGTACATTTGTGATTTTCTTTCTTACAGGTCTCAGAAGTCAGCAGTTTGAGGGTGTGAATGTGATGAAGTTGATGTTCAGGCTCTCTCACTCAGCCCACCAAAAAGGTTACATTCCTTTCCACTTCATTTCACTCATTCTCACAGAACCTGTGTGGGCATCTTTAAATCTTGCACCCCTTATTTAAGATGTGTAAATACTCTAGTGTCCTCTGAATTCAAGACCACTAAAAGGTGAAAAGAGCACAACCTTTTACTGATTTCCACAAAAACTGATTTAACGCCTATGATTCATCAAAGGATTTAAAAAAACAAAAACAAACAAACCTTTCAGAAAACTGTTTCTTATGTAAAGGTATGTTTCCATAAAATCTGTTTGAATATGATTTTTTTTTTTTTTTTTACAATATTACACATAATATTGCACAATTCATCAGCAATACTTTTCAGTGACGAATATTCAGCTGGCACAATCTCTTATGTCATTATATTAACTGCAATGAAGTAAATAAAGTGTTCTGAAATGGAAATGCACAATTGGAATCTGGCACTATAGTCACACTTTTTGCTCCAGTGAATATTTATTTTTGAAAGTCAATATTTGTATAGGAACGTCTTAAACGTTCAGGCTGCAAAAAGCTATTGAACTTTTCCCTCTTCAAAAAATAACATCCATAGAAACTTTCCAATCCATGAAAGGTTCTTCATAATGGAAAAAAGGTTCTTTAGACTTATGTTCTTCACACTAAGAAAAAAATAAGAACTGTTCGGTGAACATTTTCTCCAGTTAAATCACCGAGCAGATTTACTACATCCTAATCGTATTGCATGAAGGTGAAGCACAAAGGCCTCCAGCGTATCGCAGTGAATGAATGTGCTCTCTTATGTTTTATGGAGAAAACACTGGCACTTTAACGCTGTTGGAACACAGAACTGGTTGAACAGTGTGTGCTCAAGTGAATGTTGGCACGCAGGTGTTTGCACACAACGCGTTACACGTCTCTACCCTCACGCACCACGGGACGAATCAACAATTTGTCCACATTTCAGTGTTTCACAATTTGTACTCAACAAATACAAAGGTATCTGTCCAGATGGGGCCTGTGTGCAGCTCTGTGATATGAGGGCTTGATGGTTTTATCTTTTACTGCACTCCTCCCTGCTGCAGTTTAACAGCACTTGACTTTGTGTGAAAGTGTACAGAGGATACTCGTACTGTACTGCCAATAATTCCCTGCGGACATTAATGAGGAATTAACCAGTGGGTACCATCCTTTGTTTGCCATAAATGCTACAGATATCTGTACTGATAGTTTGATTGGTGGTGATGGATGGATCGGTATAAGGGGCCGTTTACACGACACCATTTTCAACTAAAAACGGAAAACGCTTTATGAGTTTTGGCTGTTCATTTACATGACAACAGTGTTTTGGGGGGCTGAAAATGCAAACTTTTGAAAACGGGTTTCAAAATGCAAGTTTTTAAAACGATACCGTTATCGTCTCAGTGTAAAATACAAAAACACGAATGCTTTTTATGTGTTCAGTCTATAGGCGCATTGTCATCGGTATGTGAAAAATGCAGGAAAAAAGGGAAAACATTTCCAGTTTTAGTACTTTGTTACCCTTAACTTTTATGAGAATTTTTGTGAGACCATTTTTGGACATTCCTGAAATCTGATTAAAAGCCTGGAATCAAGAAGTATGGAAACTGGCGACTGTATGAGGCTGAAACAGTCCACTTGTACATGGATGATGGAAGAAATCATAATTCTCAACATGGCAGCAATAGTCCTGCCCAGTCCTGCTCAAAGATCCAGTCACTTTTTGATGAAGGCATTATAACGCTCAATATGGCCGCTATCAGAATGGAAGCATCTGTTCATCTGTTTGTTCATCTGTTTGTTTACTCTACACAAGATGATTTACAGTAGCTGGACCAGCCTGAAATATAGAGCTTTTCTGAGTGATTGAGCAAACACTCTCAAAATGCTGGTTTAAAAACAACCCAAGTTGGGTTGAAAATGGACAAACCCTGCGACTGAGTTGTTTTAACCCAGCGGTTGGGTTAAATGTTTGCCCAAACATTTGCTGGGCAGTTTTATTTAACCCAACTATTGTTTAAAAATTACTATATGGCTGGCTTAAAATGAACCCAAAATATGTTGGTGAACATTTATTAATAAGCAATTTAATTAATGTTTATTGTTTAATTATTATTCATTAAACTGTTCATTTAATAAACATATTAATAAATGTTAATTTCCAACATATTTTGGAAATTTTAAGCAAGCAATACAGTAATTTTTAAACAATGGAGTTGAAGAAAACTACCCAGCAGGTTAGACAAACATTTAACCCAACCGCTGGGTTTGTCCATTTTCAACCCAACTTGGGTTGTTTTTAACCCAGCATTTTTTAGAGTGTAAGAAGCACTATTTATGATAGTTATATTAGATTTTATTCCTGAATTGCAAAATGTTATTTCAACCAACACTTTAGTCTTTTAGTAGATTTTGTTCTTTCCATTTTTTCCACTTCTTTGATAGAATTCAAAAGAACAGCATTTGAAATATAAATTCTTGCATCTTTGATTAATAGAAGTAATTCTTTCCAAAAACAAAATGTAACTGACTTTTGAACAGGACTATATATATTCAATCATTTCAACAGCATTCATAAACAAAACAAAGTTCGATCAAGTAATTACAAGTAAATCAGAGTTTTTTACAAAGATGTTTGCGAAATAGACTGTTTTTATATATGAAACATTTTTTTTACCAGATTTTATTCCTGAATTGCAACATGTTATTGAAATGTTATTTCAACAAACACTTTGGTGTTTTGGTAGATTTTGTTCTTTCCATTAGGATCCATATCTTCCTAGGGTCATCGTGATTTTGCCAAGTAAGACAAGTTTCTGGATCAACATATTTTGTTGATCCTGGAACAACATTCCTGTCCAAAAATGTAGTCCTAACCCGATATCCCTAACCCTAACCCTACAATCAGAGGGAAATGAGAGGTGAATAACACTGATGTAGAAGCATCTAACAATGGTTTTAAGCCTAACCTTGACATAAAATGTAAACTAGTCGTTCAAATCTGATTGGTTGATTGGAATGTTGTTCCAGGATCAACAACGATACTCGGTGAAATCACTTTCACCATCTTGACAGATACGTGATACGTACTCTGAGCTGTTCAGTGATAAGAACTGACTCTGAGCCTGGGGTCTTCTGCCTGTTTCTGGGGTCTTTCGTCAGGTGTCAGCACATGAGAGGAGGTTATCTAGGTGGGTTATGTAAATGTCCTGCTTTTACAATGCCTGGCACTCTGTGAAAACCTGTGTCAAATTTGTACCTCCCCCTGCCTGCCGTTCCTCCGGGACAGGAGGATTGCGTAACGCTTTATGCCACCAGCAACTCGTCTACCCAGTTCACACAACACATGTAATTACTCTTCCGCGCAAGTTACCTTTTTCACCTTTTAGTCTGAACAATATTTATAGTTCTGCAATTATACAAGCAGAGAAACATCTGTGTGTGCTGCAACATTCCCCATCTGTCAAACATCAGGAACAGTGTTGTTCAGTTTCATGCAGCTGTAATTGTTTTGTAACACCTAATATTCACCGTGAAGCTCATGAAACACAGATCTGATGTTCCCCACTGAACACAGACAAATGATGGGCATTATTTACACTCTACAACACTGCAAGTGCTGGAAATGTCATACATTTCATAATTTGTATTGTAAATCCTCTGGTGAGAAATATAACCCTAAAATCTATATAAAAATTATATTTCATTATGAACTTGTAGCTTATTTATAGGACCATTATTATTATTATTACTATTGTTATTATTATTATTATTGCATTTAAGTACATTTCTCTCTAAAAACAATTACTGAAAAATGTTTTATTTCACTTTATTACGTTTTATTTTACTTTATTTTGATGGTCCCTTTTAGACATTCTATACTCTAAAAAATGCTGGGTTAAAAACAACCCAAGTTGGGTTGAAAAAGCTACAAACGCAGCGATTGGGCTGTTTTAACCCAGCGGCTGGGTTAAATGTTTGCCCAACCTGCTGGGTAGTTTTATTTAACCCAAATATTGTTTAAAAATTACTGTATTTCTTGCTTAAAATGAACCCACACTCTAAAAAATGCTGGGTTAAAAAAACCCAAGCTGGGTAAAATATGGACAAACCCAGCAGGTTGGGTTAAAAGGCACCTATTATGCCCTCTTTCACATGATGTAATATAAGTCTCTGGTCTGGTCAAGTTTCAGCTTATAATACCCCACAAATTTGCCCCTATTTGGGGGTGAGCAAAAACACGCCTTTTACTAAATTACTATATTGCTGGCTAAAAAAATAAATCCAAAATTGCTTGAAAAAAATGGCTGGGTGAAAACAACCCAATCCCTGGTTTTGTCCATATTTAACCCAGCAGTTTTTAGAGTGCAAAATATGTTGGAAATTAACATTTATTAATATGTTTAATAAACAAACATTAATAATACTTTTTGGAATAATATTTAAACAATAAACATTTATTAAATTGCTTATTAATAAATGCTCATCTTTTTGATTATTATTGTTGCCTCTAGTAATTATGAGTCTGATTTTTAATTTCCAACCTATTTTGGGTTCATTTTAAGCCAGACATATAGTAATTTGTAAACAATTGTTGGGTTAAATAAAACTACCCAGCAGGTTGGGCAAACATTTAACCCAACTGCTGGGTCAAAACAACCCAATCGCTGGGTTTGTCCATTTTCAACCCAACCTGGGTTGTTTTTAACCCAGCATTTTTTAGAGTGTACTATTGCATTATAGTAGTTTTGTTTTCTTTTTTAATATATTTTAATTTGGCACATTTTTCCTTCAGTGATCATTCTAATATGCTTATTTGGTCCTCAAGTAACATGTTACTTTATTATCAGTGTTTCTTATGTTACATTATTATCAGTGTTGAATAGAAAGTTCAGCGTTTATTTGAAATAAAAGTCTTTAGCATCATTATTAACATTATTATTTAGGTTCATCACTTTCTTGTTCTATTGATTTTGGAATCAAATATCAGCTGGACATGTTGTTTTTGTGATGATGATGTGTTTTAAAATATCAATAAATGAAGCATTCCTCAGTATTTTAGTTCATAAGACAACATAGTTTTATCATAGATTCTCATATTACACAAATGTTGTATCTGTACAATTCTAAATACATCTCTGTTAAAATACAAAACAATCTCCTGTATCATTAAGCTCATCAGATGTCCACCACTTGCTCATGTCTGTACTGGAAGAAAAAAAAAGTCTCTTGCACTCACTTAAATCAGTTTTCCCACAAACATAACTCTTGTGCTCAAGCAATGCCATGATGCAACTTAAAGCTGAAGTGTGCAATTTTTTTCTATATTAAAATACTTTCTCTCAAGGAGGTCTATAATACTTGGAGAAGTTATCTGTCAGCATTCCTATTCATCTCAAAGGACGTTGTTCGGCTGGCCACGCTCCCCCAGAAGTACATACTATAATTCAAATTCTGCCATCTCTGCTCATGGGTTCCGCATGCAGGTTTTTTTGAACCAATCACCTGAGCTGTAAATGCCATGTGACTGGAGCTGCATGAAAAATGTCACTATTGACAGGGAGATTTTATTTCACGCTTCTGCACTGGCAAAACATCTTACTATAATATTTCCAACATTCAAATCCATCTGAAAACTATTTTGGAAATGACATTAGAGGATGCAGAGATATCACACACTTCAGCTTTAAATAACTACCCTAGTAAACAAAAAAAAAAAACTTCAGCAAAATCTATTTCAAATACATTTATTTCATACTAAGTATACTTCAAATCCATTTATTGACATATCACTTAAGACTTACTGATATAAAATTATAGTTAAACTTTATTAGGAGTATTTCTTTATGGCACAATGCACATTTCTTAATATTATGCCTAAAAAGTGTTTTAATATCACAATTAATAAAGATTGTATCATGCAAGATATTTAAAGTGTACCTAACATATACTTGCAATATTTCCACTTTATCAAAATCAAATATACTTAAGTATATGTTTAGTTTTGCACAATTAAAGTGCATTAAGTACAAAATTAGTTAGACTTTAAGTATACCAGTTTAATATAACAAAAGTACAATTGCAGGGCATTTTTATCAAGCACATAAATATGTAAATGTATTTACTTAGCACGAAATAAATGTTTTTCAAATACATTTTAGTACTTTTTTTCACTAGGGTAATCATAATTATGTAAAATTGATCTTCACAGTGTTGGAACGTGTCCATCACACTTGCTTCAAATGGTGTCTTGTGCAGAAAAAAAAAAAAAAAATCTAACCACATTTAAAGAGATTTCAATCCTGCATGTGTTTCACAAAGTTACCAATTCATGTCTAGATGAAATTAACACTGATTCTTGCAGACATCAACGTAAAAAGAAATGACTAATCTGACCAAGGATGCTCAATAAGTGCATAGTTATGATAATTTTGATTTGCAGGAAAGTACTTTTCTTACTTTCCCAGCACTGTTTGAAAATGTAAAAACTGTGCCAGTGTTGTGTTGTTCATTTCAATGATCCAGCCAGGCGTAATATGAAGGGTTTTCACACTAAAGACTCACAGACGGGTGTGATATCTGAGTCTTGACTGTGCATTGAACTGAGTCCCGTATCTGAGTCGTCATCATTCACGTCACATGTTTTTGAAAGCCCTCTTGCCTGCTCCACCCACACACTACTGTCCCCCTCGAGAGGCATCAATCTGTCTGCTTCTATTGTGTTTTCCTCTTTCAGCTCCGCATTGTCTGCACTGTCCTCCTCCAAATCCAAAGAGCTCGCTTTCTCCATTAAACCCATTAGTTCTTTCTCTTTTGCCCCCCATATCTCCTCGGTCAAGTCCAAATCGTTCCTTATAGCCTCCAAGTCGGTGTTCAGCCGCAGACCGATGTACAAGCTGGTGTCGAGTTGGGTCCTGATCCTCTCCTCTTCCAAAAGCAAGTCACCGTCATCGGCCGCTGAAGATCCTGCATCGTTTTCTTGAGTGGCGACCGCTTCTTGAGAAGTGGTTCCAGCGTCTTTATTCGCGAGTTCCTCGTGCCTTCTTTTCATCCATCTCTGGTTGAGTTCCTCTTGTATCTCAGTTGTGATGCTCTCCATGAGGGCCTCGTGCTCAGCCAGCTCTTCTTGCAGTTTGATGACCTCCTCGCATCTCTGAGCGTATTCCTCAAACTGGGCGAGAGCTTCTTCGGGGCTGGTTTTGTCGCCCTCGCCAACTTTATCAGGGTTGGCGTCCACTAAATACGTATCCTGGACATAGTTGATCCCGTGCATCTTCATTCTATCAAAATGAACTTTAGCCTCATACCTGTCGATTTCCCTGTCGAGCTCTTTTATCCTCTGAATCTGCTGGCGGATGGTGTGGTCTTGAGAAATGACCAGGTGCACAAGGGTCTCCATCTTCTCCATACACGATGCGTCCTTGGATGCAGCCTGAGCTCTTTTCTTGTTGATTTTATCCAATTTTCTGAACGCTTTCCTTACTATCCGTCTTTGTTTCTCATGTGACAGAGCCATGGTGACTCTTGCGGTCCCCTTGTAGACACACGGGCTCTCCTTGCTGAGAACGACGCGCGCCTCTGCGCTCCGAGGCCCGTTGCTCGGGAGAGATGCCTCGTTTTTCACCAGCACGAACCGGACGTTTTCTTGTTCCTCTCCCCACGCGCTCCACAGTCGCAGGATCTTGGTCTTGTTCGGTAAAATCCTTTCGAACCCTCTCCACTTCTCCACGATGCAGTAGGACTGAGGAGAGCCCGAGAGAGACACGCGCGGCTCCAGGTTCTGCTCCTCCATCAAAACCCGGATCACATCTGCGCAGGTCGTGCGTTTCGACAAGCCCGACACGAGCTTCTCCTCGCGACAAACCCACACTGAAATTTTACTCTCCTCTGCCTCCATCTCTCAGACTGATAGTTAATGTCCCAGTGAAAGTTTCCTGGTGGCAGGAAATTATTCAGGTGAAGTGAAAAAGATCATGAAATAGAAATATTGTATTAAATGTTAAGGGTTAATCCACACTGTTAAAAAAAAAGAATGTTGTTGATTCGGTCCGTAAACGAATTGAAGAGTTCCTCATGCTCCAGAGTTGTCAGGTTTGGCAGTCCTCATGTGTGTGTCTCAGTCTCTGTGAGTGAATGAGAGCAGACGGGACAGCGCTGCTGCGAGTGCACTGCACTGATCACATGACCTCCAACGCTGACACTCTATGGGCCATTCTACAGAACTGGTTCAAAGTTAGTGTCTTTTTACACACATTTTGTATGTATGCAAATTGTATAATATCCAAGGTACACATTTCTAGTAACTGTGCAGTTAAATCTCATATTGTATTTTCAGAAAGTTTTGGAATGTTTTTCCTTCTCCCCAAATTTGTCACTACCAAAACACAATAATAAATAATTTAATAAGAAGGGTTGCATTGATCTGTTAAGATTTTTATTACATCTACCTTGTGAATATATACACTACCGTTCAAAAGTTTGGGGTCAGTAAGATTTGTTAATGTTTTAAAAGAAGTGTCTTCTGCTCACCAAGCCTGCATTTATTTGATTAAAAATACAAACAAAAACAGTAATATTGTGAAATATTATTTCAATTTAAAACAGCTGTTTTCTATGTCAATATACAGTAAAGTGTCATTTATTCCTGTGATCAAAGCTGAATTTTCAGTCTTCAGTGTCACATGATCCTTCAGAAATCATTCTAATATGATGATTTGATGCTCAAGAAACATTTATTATTATTATCAATGTTGAAAACAGTTGTGTACATTTTTATTTCATGATGCTTTGATGAATAGAAGGTTCAAAAGAACAGCATTTATTTAAAATTGAATATTTTCTAACATTATAATTGTCTTTACTGTCACTTTTGATCAGTTTAACTCATCCTTGATGAATAAAAGTATTGATTAATTTTATTTCTATCCCCCAAAAATAAAATTAAAGTTCATACTGACCCCAAACTTTTGAACGGTAGTGTTTAATGTTACAAAAGATTGAGATTTCAGACAAATGCTGTTCTTTTGAACTTTCCATTCATCATAGCATCATGAAATAAAAATGTAAATAACTGTTTTCAACATTGATAATAATCATAAATGTTTCTTGAGCATCAAATCATCATATTAGAATGATTTCTGAAGGATCATGTGACACTGAAGACTGGAGTAATGATGCTGAAAATTCAGCTTTGATCACAGGAATAAATTACACTTTACTGTATATTGACATAGAAAACAGCTGTTTTAAATTGGAATAATATTTCACAATATTACTGTTTTTGTTTGTATTTTTAATCAAATAAATGCAGGCTTGGTGAGCAGAAGATACTTCTTTTAAAACATTAAAAAATATTACTGACCCCAAACTTTTGAACGGTAGTGTATATGTATATATAAAAAAAGTTTTCACAGGTAAATCAATAACAGTTACAATTTTAACAATATTTCAAGAGTAATTTATGAGATTTGTTGTATTTTACATCCAATCTTTCTTTGTAAAAGGCATAAAGTTTATTATTACTACTCATTAGTTTGAATATACATTGAACCAAACACTATCATAACATCTTAGCTGATAATTCAATATACTTTATTTTTGACAAAACATCCCATGTTCGGTAGTGACAGTAATGTGTCGGTTGTGACCACATCACAATACAGAACTCTTTTAACTCTCATACTAAAACACTAAAACACTACTAAAATACTAATGATTTGCATAACTGTACTAAAATTTTGTTAATTTCCCCCAAATAAACAATTATGTGTCCCCTTTTGTCACTTCCAAAACTTTGATGACATGTTTCGGTCATGACTGTTTCGGTAGTGACAATTTTAGATACTAATCAGAGATACTATTCTAGATACTTTTGAGCCGCTCAAATCAGCACACGGTTAGCTAACACAGTTCTGAACAGTTGTACACACATAAAAACTACATTTTATGGAATAACACCCAAAAAAACTAAAACGTACACTGTTTCGGTGACATGAAAATGCGGGACACGTTTTTTTACATAAAGTTTCATGATTTAAAAAGTAAAATATGAAATAATTCTTTGTAGGATCTTAGTAAGCATCTAAAATTTGAAGACTTAAATGCTTTTTAAATGTGTTTTTTTTTTGGTTGTGGGACAGTAGTTTGCACCAATTCTGTAGAATAGCCCATATTTATAAGATAGATACCTGTTGTGGGCACTTCTATTTAGATGACATAAAATAAAATCTCTGTTTAAAATATTTAATAAAAACCATTTAAGTAAAACAAAAAAATGAAGGAAGGAACTGAAAACACTGGATAAAAGATGAAGGATCTGATAAGTTGTTTTGGTCGTCGACACAAACATGACAGTGATATAAACTCAGTGAATTAATATATCATTTCACAGGATAACCATATTCATTTATCACAGTCATATGTAATATTGACTTTTGTAAAACTCACTTGGGATTAATTTCCTTTTTTTTTTTTTTTTTTTTTAAAAAAT
>RJVU01052005.1:1214894-1238513 GCA_003731715.1 Anabarilius grahami
ACATACCCTAAGTTTCCATTAAAACACATATATTATTATCAATTTTATGGCCTAATTATTATTTTGTTTTGGTTTTTATTAATTATTTTGCGTAATATTTTATGATGCAATTACCAATATCATGTCGTGACATATCCGAGTGAAACGGCTTCTCGAACAAGAACAAATGTAGGGCGGGACTTCATTATGTCCACTGGGAATTGATTGGATGTTTGTGTTTTTTTCTATTGGTGGATCTCATGTAAGTGACAGGTCGCCCCGCCCTCGCGCCAGTAAACACGTCATCAGAGAAGAGATGTCGCTGCAAGAGGGGAAGTTATTTTGAGTAAAGATTACAAAGGCATATGAATTGAAAAAAAAATGACAAAAACAATAATGCACAGATAAATCATTTATAATAAATACTGCAATATACAATAAGAATGGCTCATTTTGATTTCATGGTCAACAATAAGCAATACATTTCAGTATTCTTTTCATGTTGCTCAAGTCCTTTATTAACAGATACAATTTATGTTTTAATAATGTATAAGTAAATGTTGAGATTAGGATAAAATAATGTTAATACAGCCTAGGCCTATATGCTTCAGAGCATTTTCCTTGTTAGTTCATGTTTACAAGTTAACTAAGGTTAACAAATGGAATTGTAAAGTGTTACACATGCTTTTATTCTGTGAGAAAATAGTGGATAACGAGAGGTTTACAGAGACTAAAGTTGTATTTGGCTGGTCATGTGATATCAATATGTTCCCATAAGGCACATCTCTATGTACAATAAATCAACTTTTATCAGGCTATGACTGTCATCTCATGTGAGTGGACATGATTTAAAGTACTATTCACCTTTAACCAGCAGTTTCCAAAATAGAAACAAGCAGCCTCTCTCAAATGATCTGGTTCATAAAGACCTGCCTTCTGAACAGAGTTACTGCTTAACATGCCTGAAACAGACCTTGTGATGGACAGTTTGTCCGCTAAGTTATTTTAATTGTTGCATTTTTGTGTTGTTTTAATCTTGAAGGCCAAATCTAAGTGCTTCTTCAAGCTTGGAGTACTTCAAATGTGCTGCTTGCATTGAGAATCACAACACAAACACCCGTTTATCCTGTAAGTCTGCAAATTAATAGCCTACATGTAAACTGTACAGTGAGTTTATATGCTCTTATTTTATTTGTTGGTAAAAGAAATTTGAATTTCAGTGTCAAACCAGATCTAATTAAGATTAAAGGACCATAATCCTTGAAATAAAGCGAATTGCATGATCATTGTAAAAGTATGTTTTAAAATTTAAAATATTATATATAAAACAGCTTCCTGAGAACGATCCTGCAGTGACACCTGCTGTTCACTCTCATTACTGCAACTTTCACAATCACAGCTTTTTAAAATTGCTTGCACACATTTTCTTAAACTATGACTCTATTTCTCGAAACTCTCTACACAAAACATGCACACAACATGCAAAACGTCACACATCTATAGCAAAAGCAAACACTTCATTCAAAACTATTTGAACTCTTTTAAAATTTGTGTTTTGGCATAGTAACTCTACATTCAAACCATCAATTTATTAGCCATATACACGACAAACTACACACAGATGTGAAAAATGTAAAACACTACTCTGTTGTGTCTTTTGCTTGTTCAGTGTGCAGTAGAGTGTACAGGAGTTTCACACGTACATGTATGTGCACAAATACACTATACATACAGTTTGAATAACGCACAATTTATGTATTTTACAGTTATTGAACTGAAATGAATCAACACTGAACTGACTTGAGCTGAATAATGACACTATTGGCTTGTTAGAGCTTCTTTACAGCAGAATTTGAAAATGTTACTATTGTGAAGCTGTTTTGAAACAATCTGTATTGTATAAAGCACTATAGAGATAAAGGTGACTTGACTCTACATGCATATTCGGTATATATTTACAAAATCAACAGAAATGCAAGGGTGAAAAATGTAGATTTGTTTCTCAGAATATTGAGTTTTGGTTTCTAAGTGAACAAATTATGTGTATGTGTTTTCAAACATGATCATTGGGTGCAGGTAATCGGTAAATTAGTGTGGCATTTAAATGGCAGGGTTTTCAAAATGAAACACAAGAGCTGTAGTTCTGAGTGTCTAATCCAGAGAACTGTGTTGTTTTACAATTGCAAACTGAGTGTAAGACTATACTATATTGCTAAAAGTTTTGGGACGCCTGCCTTTGCGTGCACATGAACTTTAATGACATCCCATTCTTAATCCGTAGGGTTTAATATGGAGTTGGCCCACCCTTTGCAGCTATAACAGCTTCAACTCTTCTGAGAAGGATTTCCACAAGGTTTAAGAGTGTGTTTATGGGAATTTTTGACCATACTTCTAAAAGCGCTTTTGTGAGGTCAGGCAGTGATGTTGGCGAGAAGGCCTGGCTCGCATGAATTCACCGAGCTCCTGAGAGCGACCCATTCTTTCACAAATGTTTGTAGAAGCAGTCTGCATGCCTAGGTGCTTGAGTTTATACACCTGTGGCCATGAAGTGATTGGAACACCTGAATTCAGTGATTTGGAGGGGTGTCCCAATACTTTTGGCAATTTAGTGAATGTCTGAAGATTAGGTACATGAGTGAATGGTTTCACTGAGCACCACTTTCTGTAAATAAAATCATATCTGTAAAATACCGCCCCTAGTGTTCACTGCTATTACTTTAACTACATGCAGTGCAGGAGAGGGCCACACATATTACAGTTTTTTCCAAATTGCTTACGCACTAAAAGTGGTACTTGAGGCCTAATCTGTGAATCCATTCAGTCATGTACCAAATCTTCAGACCAAGTCTGCAAAACTACAAGCACATTACGTGCAATTGTACAACAATTTTTTTTTGCAAAACTCTAAACACAATTCTCTACATTAGACACATCACTGAAAACTAACAGCTCTTGTGTTTCGTTTGGGAAACACTGCCATTTAAATACCACACTTATTTTCTGATTAACTACACCCAATTATCATATGTGAAAACTCTTATACATAATAAGTTCACTTAGAAATTAAAACTCAGTCTTTTGAGAAATAAATTTTTTTTTGCCCCCTTGCATTTCTGTGTGTATATATATATCTATATCTTTACAATAGTAACAAATTCTGCTGTAATAAGCCGATAGTGTCATTATGCAGCTCAAGTCAGTTCAGTGATTCAGTGCAGTTCCATACCTGTGTAAAATTCATCACCTGTGCATACTGTAAATACAGTGTATTTGTGCACATGTATGTGTGCGTGACAAACTCCTGTATGCTCCACTGCACTCTGAACAAGCAAACGACATAAGATAGTAGTGTTTTACATTGTTCATATCTGTGTGTAGTTTGCGGTGTATGTGGCTAATCATTTTTTATGTTTGTTTGTAGAGTTACTACACAAAAATACAATTTTTAGAGTAGTTAAAATAGTTTTGAATGAAGTGTTTGCTTTTGAAAGATGTTGTGTCCATGTTTTGTGTGTAGAGTTTTGAGAAATTGAGCCATAGTTTCAAAAACTGTGTGTAAGCAATTTGAAAAAAAAACTGTAATGCCTACAGCTTTTAAATATGCATTAAAATACATTTTTGTGCATTTAAATTATGCACAAATTATGTCTTAAAATTAAAATCTAAGAGCTGCCACGTGTTAAAATTAAAGGTGAAGTTTGTAAGGTTTCTTAAGTTACAATGCATTTAATTCGTTATTTCACTGCTGGACTGGAGTAAATAGTAGCCTAATAATGCAGATACAAGACATAGACTAAATGTGTCGATTTTCATAAAATATAAAACCCTAAATGGACAAAATGCAGTGGACACACACACACACATGTTCGTTTTGTGAATTGTGGGGACATTCTATAGGCGTAATGGTTTTTATACTGAACAAACCGTATTTTCTATCCCCCTACACTACCCCTACCCCTAAACCTAACCATCACAGGAAACTGTGCACACTTTTACTTTCACACAAAAACTCATTCTGTATGATTTATAAGCCTTTTGAAAAGTGGGAACATGGGGTATGTCCTTATAAGTCACCCTCTCCTTGTAATACCTATGTAATACCCATGTCATTATACACATTTGTGTCCTGATATGTCACAAAAACACGCACACACACTTCATTTAAGGGGATATTTCACCACAAAAATTTAAACTCTGTCATCATTCTGTCATCACCAGACAGTTGACGGTAACCCTTGACTTTCATAGTATTTTTTTTTCCTACTATGGATGTCAATGGCTGCAGTCATCTATCTAGTTACTGACATTCTTCAAAATATCTTCTTTGGTGTTCAACAGAAGAAAGAAACTCATACAGGTTTGGAACAACTTGAGGGAGAGTAAATTGTGACAAATTTTCAATTTTGGGTGAACTATCCCTTTAACTTTGTTTTCAAAGCCTGTTCCTAGAAGTGATGATAGAGGGCGCTGCAGACTGGCGGATAATTTACTACAATTCATCCCTGCAAGAACATGGATTACAAGCACCATTCTAAAACCTTAAAGGGATGGTTCACCCCAAAATGAGAACTTTAATGCATTTCACGTCATTACACAACTGTATGGCATAGGTCTTCAACCCTGCTCCTCGAGGCCCACTGACTTGAACATTTTAAATCCAACTTGCTTCAGCTTGTGATTTTCAAGCAATCCTGAAGATCTTGATTAGCTGCTTCATATGTGTTTGATTAGGGTTGGAGCTAAACTCTGCAGGACAGTGGGTCTCCAGGAGCAGGGTTGAAGACCTCTTCTGTATGGCTTTCTTCTGTGGAACATAAAAAGATTTTCCAAACGTTCCACAGAACAAAGTCATTCAGGTTTGGAATGACATGAGGGTGAGTAAATAATGACAGAACTTTAATTTTTTTAATGAACCCTTTAAATAAAAGAGGGAAAGATAACGACCAGACAAGCTGTGTTTTAATTATTTATTTTATTCAATATTGTATACATACAAAGTATCTAGAAAGCTACAAAATATCTACCACTTTATCAAGGCGGCATCAAAATGTTACGGAGCAAAGACAAGACCATATGCGATAAAGAACACACACATAATACGTTTTTTCTTTTCTCTCTCAGCCTTGCTCCAATGTTTCCCCCCCCCATCATCAGGGATATTAAAAGATATCACACCTTTGTACCAAGAAAAGCCAGAATATATAATTTTATACAAAGCACCTTTTTACAAAAAATCTCTGCACACAAACCCAATATCTTTATATGATACTATCTGAACTAGAGAAAAGTTCACTTTAAAGCCAACATCTTAAATGGTAATGAACATAGGAGGTACCAGTACCTACACACAGACAAAATACAAACATAGATCAAAAAACATAAGCTAAACTGCTGTCATACCGCAGTCCGGATTCCGCTTAAATCCTTACTTAGTGTCCATTACTAGCAAAATAATGACCGTTTAACATTCATCATATTAAAGGCATTAGTTCTCAAATCCCTAGAGAAGTAAAGGGGACCGTTAAGGAGAAGATGCACCAGCAGTGCAGCAGTAACAGTATCACCACCCGAACGGGCTCTGAATATACTGACGTCATCACAAAACCATCACGTACATGTAGAACAATACAGGAAGATCTCTATATGAAACGTGAACAAGAGGGCGAAGGTAAGGCAAACACAAAACAATCAACATCGTTTGCCGTTTTGATATTGAGCGTACTTAACTCCACAGTTTACTTTAAGCGGTACAACATACACAGCTGTAAATCTTAGTCTTTCACTCTTGGAGGGTTCCATCCATTTAAATGAACAGCATGAATAAATTATGCGGTTTGGTGAAGCCAGCTTTGTCCGTAAAGAACTTACATGTGACCTTGCGGTTAATATCCTTGACTATCTTTAAGGTCTGAGGAGAAAAACACCTTTACGTCACTTAATATAGTGTTTGCTATACTCACGAAAGAAAATAAGACATTGAAATGGCTTAAAACAAGAAGAAAAGAAAAAAACACCATTCAGCATTCATAATCTCCATGGTGCTATGAGGTTTTTCACTTTTACAATTTGATTATGCACTAGAAAAGTCACTAAAGCTCTATGTCAGATAAGTCTCTCACAGAATGGAACCGAAGATCCATTGAAAGAAAAACAAAACAAAAACATGACAGTTTGCCACATCCACCAAATCAAATGCTGATAGAAATTTGTTATTTATAATTATTACATAAATTCATTTCAGAACATCTCCACTCACTAGCCCATGTTGATTTTTCTATAAAATTTTTATGAAGGCAATGTGGTGAATATTTTACCTACATCCACTTTTTTTGGTTTTTGATAATCTTAAAAACGCAAAATAACATCAGTCTTTTCTAAGCTGGAAAAATCGGAACCAAAGGCACTTTCATGCTACAGTGCAGGAAATAAAGAGGAGCTCAATGCGTCTCCAACTTTTTGGTCTTTTTCGGATAAGAAAGGCAAAATCAGATACTTTACGTACTGTACTGTCTAAATATGTCTTCTATGTGTCTCTGAGAGTGAAAGGCTAAACAAATGGCCAGTGCTTTTTTATAAAGATGACATGTAGGATCTTATGGTGCGGTCACATTTACAAAATTGCAGCGAAATTTCGAGGACAAAAATGGTGGAGAATGCGGGCAGCTTTCAATGCAACCCTTGATCAACCAACAATAATCCATTGTGTATTGTCAATTTCAAGTCATTTTCAAACAAAGCAGCTTTCTGTTGATCAGTGTGTCAAATTCACATGAACAAATGAGCAAAATTTTCACCCTAACGTGAAACTCTGGAACGAGCAGATTGACTGGATTTCGTCTGCAAAATCTCGCTGAGCAGCAGCAATTGTGACCGCGCCTTTAGTGTTACTTTTTCCCGAAAAACGACTGCGCTTATCCACGTTCACTTCATACACTAAGGCACTGTGCTGTATATTGTTACACTTTGGCAGGTTTGTACTGTACAATTCCTACAACATGTGACAATAACAAGAAAGTCTTCCAGCTTAGGAAAGAGGTCACAGCTTTAGTGGCATCTTTTGGAGTTCACACAAACATTATTAAGGCTTGCAGTCATAGAAATTGATTAGGCCACAGAGACATGGGCTGTGCGGGAAAGTCAAAGGCAGTGAAGAACTCTGGGACAGGACTGATTCTTACAGAAGATGAAGGAGTGATGAATGGATGTACGGCATGTTCAGGGATGGGCTTTGTGAAGTGTGGCTTCCACAGTGGCAGAAGGCATGTCCGATGAGTGGGTCCAAGTGCTTAGGTCAAGCTGATGGATAATCCATCAACCCCTGGTAGTTAATGCAGTGCTTCTTGTTTCTAGAGTTATCTTTTACACAAGCATGTTGGCAGGAGGCATTTAGCTGTACAGTCAACAGTAAGGGTTAATTCTCTGCGTTTTCTTATTGCAGGTGGGGACACGTGAAAACAGACACAGGTTGGTATAAACTTCTCGTATCACAGTGCAGGAATTCCTCAACGAAATTGAAAAAGTAGCATGTAAAAAGTAACTCTTTTCAAGGGCTGGGCTTCTGAATTCCCTGAATTCTCTAATGTTCGGAATGCAGGAACTTTTGTTTTCCGATGGCCACAAGAATCTTTTCTTCTTTGTTTTTTTAAACACCTACAGTAGATTTCTTTTCAATAAATCAATGTTACAGAATTAAATTTCTCAAATACTTTTTCTTTGGAAAAAATACCTGTGAGAATGTATATACATCTGTACACCTACATCCCACTCACACACACATTTATGGCTGCACCCATATGCTTTCAGATCTTTTGTGTACATTACAGGATTTAAAGGGTTGGTTCACCCAAAAATGAAATTTCTGTCATTAATAACTCACCCTCTTGTTGTTCCAAACCCGTCATCTTCGGAACACAAATTAAGATGTTTTTGATGAAATCTGAGAGGTTTCTGATCCCCAAGAGAAAGCAACATAATTGCCACTTTCAAGGTTCAGAAAAGTAGTAAAGACATCGTTAAAATAGTCCATGTGACTACAGTGGTTCAGCCTTAATGTTATGAAGCGATGAGAATACTTTTTGTGCGCTGCACTGTGTTTACAATGTCAACAGTGTAGGAGACTGACAGGGAAGAGAGGATATTGTTGAATAAAGTCATTATTTTTGTTTTGTTTTTGTGCACAAAAAGTATTCTCGTCGCTTCATAACATTAAGGTTGAACCACTGTAGTCACGTGGACTATTTTAACAATGTTTTTACTACTTTTCTGGACATTGAAAGTGGTAATTATGTTGCTTTCTCTTGGGGATCAGAAACCTCTCAGATTTCATCAAAAATATCTTAATTTGTGTTCTGAAGATGAATGAAGGTCTTACGGGTTTGGAACGACATGAGGGTGAGTAATTTACAATTTTTGGGTGATCTAACCCTTTAAAAAAGAAAAGAAAAAAAATGAAATGAGGTTGTTTTCAGATTCAGCCTAACTCGACCCAACCCTTAAGTTGAACGATACTGTCACTTTATATGTATAGTCTACAAACGAATGTTGAATCGGCATTCTTTGACATTCTTTCCTGTATTAAAACATAATACAACTGTACCGCCATTCACAGCTGCAGTTAAACGTCAAACACATATTAATAAAGAAATATATATATATATATATAATTAGAAGCATCACCCAAGTGTGACTGAAAATCATCTTGAGTGAGTGTTGAGCTAGAGGCACTGCCACTTTACTGAGGTCGAGAGTCTGTGTGAAAGAGCTGCTTCATTCCTTCACTAGTCTGTAGATGTGATGCTGGGCTCCGTGCTCGCTGTTTGACACTTCGAACACACAGGCCATGCACAGCAGGGTCTCCTGTGTGTCTCTGTTTGTTACCACCTGAAACAGATAGCAAGAGACGAGGCATTACTGTACAGTAAACCCCACAAAACCTGTCACAATCATGTCCAGGTCATATTTCTACAAAATGTTTCGAAAATAAAGCACAATACCCCTCAATTCTCATTACTATAATGCATAAAAACAAAATTAAGCAGTGGCAAAAAAAAGTATGTACACAAAAATATATACATTTCCGATCAAAAGTTTTTACTTTTATTCAGCAAGGATACATTAATTGATCAAGGGTGACAAAAAGGACATTTATAATGTTCTAAAAATTTCTATTTCAAATGAAATCTTTTATTTTGAACTATTTATATTCATCAATGAATCCTGAAAAAAATGTATCCCAGTTTACACAAACATATTAAGCATGTTATTACAATATTAATATTAATTATTAAGCTGTTTCCAACATTGATAAAAAATAAGAAATGTTTCTTGAGCAGCAAATCAGCCTATCAGAATGATTTCTGAAGGATCATGTGACACTGAAGACTGGAGTAATGATGCTGAAAATTCAGCTTTGACATCACAGGAATAAATTACATTTTATTTATTTATTTTTTTAAATAGTATACTGTAATATTATTTCACAATATCTGTTTGCACTGAATTTAACTGTAAACATAAAAAAATCTCACAGACCCCAAACTTTTGAATGGTAGTGTACATCATGGTAGTATTTAGCACTACCACTACAATTTATTTTAAAATAAAACATTACAATGAAATGTATTTAGNTATTTAGAAATTATATATATATATATACATTTTTAATATATTTTATAATGTAATAATTTCACAGTTAATTTCAAAATTAATGTTTGAAATACTTGTTTAATGGCATCTTTTTATTAATGAAGGCCAGTATCACTGATACTAATACTTCTACTGATGTCTTGATTAAATTGATTTTTTCCCCCAATTTTAAACATGAATTATAGCCATTCAACATTACAGTGTAATTGAAAGCGCATTTTCAGGATTTTTTTCACATTGCAGCAAAACAGACTTAAAATACTCCGTCATTTCTTGTCATAGAGACATAAGTAATATATCAATTGAAACTATAGAATATCTTCTTTTATTTGTGTACACTCAGAGTAAAAACACAATGTTGTGCTTTTTGTAAAATAAAGAAAACTAACATGATGCGTGATCTCTCGTCTCCCTCTGAACGAACTCCAATCCGATAGTTCTCAGAAAATGAACTGTAACTTATGAATACTAATGACAAAAAAAATGACACTTATGTCTAAAGAAACGTTGAAATGTCAGGTTTTTAATCGTGCAAGTCAAATCGAAAACAGACATTCTGTGTTTATGTAATCTGTATGAAAAGAGAGCCATGTCAGAAGTCCGTGATTCAGCTCATTATCCGCTAATGCGGCCACGCCCACGGAGGGAGCGCTATTCAGATGCAAATTCAGTCAATACATGCATACATCGTCTCAATCGTGTATTTATTGTCTTGAAAAGTGTTTATTTGGATGTTAAAGCCATGGTTAGCGATCTCTAGAAGACATGCCGTTAGTTCCTGGTTCCTTTTCTTCTTTATATGAATTTGTGGCCTAAAGGTGTACAGAGCGCCCTCCGGCTGCAAGTATGAATTGAAAACACCAGCGCTCATAGTAATGACAATGAATATTAAATAAATATAACTCCTCTGTATAGAAAATTGACAAACATATGAGAATCCAATATTTCTCCACATGTGCATGCTTTTAAACTAAAAGCCTATATTCAGACTCTTTGCATCACAGAAATACATTATATTTTAAAGTATATAATATAAAACCATTATTTTATATTGTAATAATATTTTTCTGTATGTTTCATATACACCATGATGAGCTTGAGACATCACAGAAGGTTTTTTCACAGCCTACCTGACTGAAAGGCCTCATTATTATGCAGCTCATTAGAGCTTCTTTATGCGATTCTTTTGTCTTCTCAGGTGTAAATGACCCATTATTCATGATTATTCATGATGATTCACGCCTCCACGCATACTGTGTTTCTTGACAAAAAGTGTCTTACAAAAACTAAATCAATATATTGTTTTATATGAACAAGTAGGCATTATAATTTATACAAAATTTTGAAGCAAAAACTCTAGCCTACAACCTCCAAAACCAGAAGTCTTGTGAACACAGATTTAATATATATTTTTGGCCTTATTTCAGTGACTTAAATTTTTTGTTTTTTCAATAACCACGCATAAACGTTATTCCTTCAAAAACACAAACATGTACATACATGTTCCTCACATATTATTGTAGCCTAGTTTGTGCTGAATACAGTGTAATGACACTTTTTCCATTAATATGTTTATGAACAACTGAAAAAAGCACAAATGTCAGGCATGTCAAAACTTCTCCAGGCCCCAAATCAGCCTCAGACTCCAGAGGGTTAAATGATTGGATCATTTTTGACACATTGGATCCTGTGCATTTAGCGCTATATGTGATTGGATCACCTGAGATGGATGTTAAAAGTGCCGTAGAACGTGTTTTCAAAAGATGAAATATAAGTCTAAGGTGTCCCCTGAATGTGTCTGTGAAGTTTCAGCTCAAAATACCCCATAGATTTNCCATAAATTTTTTTTTTTTTTTTTTAACTGCCTATTTTGGGGCATCATTGAGCCGATTTAGGCTGTGGCCCCTTTTAATTCTCGTGCTCTCCGCCCACGGAGCTCGCGCTTGCCTTAAACAGCATAAACAAAGCTGTACAGCTAATATAACCCTCAAAATGGATCTTTACAAAGTGTTCGTCGTGCAGCATGTCTAATCGCGTAAGTATGGTATTTATTTGGATGTTTACATTTGATTCTGAATGAGTTTGATGGTGCTCCATGGCTAAAGCTAACATTACACACTGTTGGAGAGGTTTATAAAGAATGAAGATGTGTTTATGAATTATACAGACTGCAAGTGTTAAAAAAATGAAAATAACGACAGTCTTGTTTCCGTGAATACAGTAAGAAACGATGGTAACTTTAACCACATTTAACAGTACATTAGCAACATGCTAACGAAACATTAGAAAGGCAATTTACAAATATCACTAAAAATATCATGATATCATGGATCATGTCAGTTATTATTGCTCCATCTGCCATTTTTCGCTATTGTCTTTGCTTGCTTACCTAGTCTGATGATTCAGCTGTGCACAGATCCAGACGTTAATACTGGCTGCCAGAGCCATAAGAGCTGGCATATGCAAATATTGGGGGCGTACATATTTATGATCCCGACTGTTACGTAACAGTTGGTGTTATGTTGAGATTCGCCTGTTCTTCGGAGGTCTTTTAAACAAATGAGATTTACATAATAAGGAGGAAACAATGGTGTTTGAGACTCACTGTATGTCATTTCCATGTACTGAACTCTTGTTATTCAACTATGCTATGGTAAATTCAATTTTTGGTTCTAGGGCACCTTTAATACCTGTACCACCGCCCTTCAACAACATACTGTACACAAACATGCACTATAAACACAAACAGATCTTCCATCAGTCTTTCTATCATTACTAAAACCTCCGTCGCACCAGGATGTGAGGGATTTGAAGGAAGAGAGCAGGGAAAGTACATTAGTAAGACCCTCACTATAGGGGAGAATAGGGCTCTAATCCTTGTGTGTGTGAAGGTTAGAGAAAGGGGTTCCTCCCCCTTTGCAGAAGATTATCAGGCTTTGCACAGCGCCACAGGAATGCTAGGAATGCAGAGTCGTATCTGCTCAGGGGCCACAGGCTCCGCCCTGCACTGAGAGCTTTCACTGATTGGTTTAAACATCACTGATGGACATGCAGACTCACCAATAAGATGGTGAAGTTCTCCAGGACGCTGTTCATCATGTATTTCTCAGGCAGGTGTTTGAGTTTGTGGATGAAGTTGATCATGTATTCACACATGGGAGACCGACTTATCCGGTAAACAAAGCGGCCGTTCTCAAAGCGAGCGTACTCCGTCTGAGAGGAGAGATAAAAGGGAGATGTAAGAATGCACAACAAAAAGTAACATGGCATACCAGGATATTTTTTTTATGTTTTTGAAAGTCACCAAGGCTGCATTTATTTGATACAGTAAAAAAATAAATATTGTGAAATGTTATTACAATTCAAAATAACTTTTCTTATTATTTTAATATATATTTTAAAAGGTAATTTATTAATTTAATTAATTACTCCAGTCTTCAGTGTCACATGATCCTTCAGATATCATTCTGATATGCTAATTTGCTGCTTAATTATTATTAATGATTCTTCTTATTATAAATTTTAAAACAAGTAAATAAAACTGCTTAACATTTTAGTGGAGACATTTAAACATTATAAATGCCTTCTTGTCAATTTTGATCATTTTAATGTGTCCTTGCTGAAGAAAAGTATTAATTTCTTTGAAAAATCTTACTTACCCCAAAGTTTTGAATCGTGGTTTCCACAAAGTTTTCAAAATTGATGATAATCAGAAATCAGCATATTAGAATGATTTCTGAAGGATCATGTGACACTGAAGAATGGAGTATTGATGCTGAAAATTCAGCTTTAACATCACAGGAATAAATTACATTTTAACATATTAACAATATTACTCTTTTTACTGTATTTGTGATCAAATAAATGCAGCCTTGGTGAGCAGAAAAGACTTATTTTAAAAACATTAAAAAATCTTGACCAAAGTGCAGACAATATTTTACTTTTGTACAGGACATACCAGAAGAAGAAAAAAAATGTAATTCTAAAATCACATTATTGATCTCAAAATCTTAACAATGTCTCAAATTGTTCAGATTAAAATACCAAAGTCTGCCATTAAAAAGACATTTCTCTAAACATTTCTCATCAAATTCTCCCAAGACCATTTTTGCCTGAGGCTGAGAACTCCATTAAGTGTCCTGACTTATGAAAGAGCACTTTCTCTCTGGGAAAACACATATAAGAGAGAGAACATTTCATGCTTCATTCAGATGTTAAATACTGTACTCAAAACGTATGCTCCATATTCACCTCCACTTTCTCCACAACCTGTTTGCCAAACGAGCAAACTTTTGTGGAGCAGGTGATGGTCATGTTCTCCGGGCTCTCGTACTGACTGGTCACTCCATAGAAGGCCCCGGTTTCATCCTGAATGTTGCAGTTTAAGTCAGCCTATGAACCAATGAGATTGAAACTTTCATTTTCAATTTAATTAAAAAGAAATCAGAACAAATGGATAGCTTTACCAACACGTAACATTCAATACAAAACTGCCATCTAGTGGAGATGGTAAGCTCAGCTTAAAAAAGAAAAAAAAAACTGATTTCAGTTTCAGTTGGTTCCTCACATAAACATGGAGCATAGCATACAACTTGTATGGACTACTTTTATAATTTTATAATAAGAAAAAAGTCAAGCAGGATTTTGAAGAACATGAGGGTGAGTATATGTTAATTTTTGGATTAACTATCCCTTTAAGACTGCATTATCCCTATACTAAACTACCAATCAAGGCTATATTAGTCATTCAAGTATTAAAGAAAAGGTTAGAAAAAACAGATTAAATAACTTGGAGTAAAAAGCCACTCAAAAAAAGAACAGCTCGCTCTCCTCTCTTTCAGTAAGCTAACACGATGTTCATTACAGAGAAAGCTCAAATATTCATTTCTGGCATACTCTCTTTTCATTAAGACAGGCCTGTTACATTTTCACATCATATTCAAGAGAGGCATTATTGAGCAGATCCAGAGTTTCATTTGAAATTCAGATCCCTCTGTCACTTCAAACGGAATCTGAGCAGCCTCGCTCCGACCACGTCGAGGCCCACTTTGTTGGTTGCCGCTAGTTAGCATTTCACAAAATGCATACAATGTTTGAATAGCTATTAGAGGAGCAACCAGGTCATCCAATTGTTTCAGGATATTAAACGGAATAAGTGTGAGCTTTGATCATGGACTCTTCAGCTATGCCATGCCAAATATAGCCGCGGCGGTCTGGACATGCAAACAGAGACGGCTGTCTTTAAACCTAAAGTGGCCCAGTGTCTTTAGGGAAATGCACAATTATTCATGCATGTAATCACTCGGTGGATAAATATTTGCGTTAAATAGGCAGTCGTATGGGTGGTAAACATGAACTGGGGTAATTTCACTCTCATTAGTGTAGAAACCTGGACACAGGGTGGGTATGCATTACACAGCACATTGCATACATGTTTGTTTTTAAGCCTAAATAAAATACTAAGTTCTTCCTGGACTAATTGTGAGTTACGATGTCTTCTTTTGCAGATAATTGGCCCCTGCATTTTGAAAGGGGGGTTGTCTGTGAATCACTAAACAGATGCTCGTTCTTTGCCGAGATTCACTCACCCAGAACTTTATGAGAAAGAATGAATTCTGAGGACCCTTGCCAAACAATTCCTTCAGCCCTCCTTTCTTCTCAGGGAATTTGTCGTAAATCTGACGAATGTCCACCGACTCGAGCAAGGCATCGTTGTAAGAGTGATTTGTCTGACCGATGTGCACAAAAAGATGCTTGTTATACTGCACAGGGAAGAAAAAGAAGAAAAAAAACATGTTAGAAACAGGAAAACTTCTCTGACTGCAAGTACTTGTCTGTTCAGTTTCAACTAGGCTATCAATCTGTTCAATATTGTAAATAAATTAAATTTTTGATATGTTGATTAATTAAGCTAATCAATTATGATTAATCAAATAAAAAAATTACAATATTTGGTGAGGAAATCCCCCTAAACAGAGACAATTCACATACATTTCATCATTGTTGCATTGTTGATAATTATTGAATAGACATGACAAAAAGATCAATGTTCATTTATATTTATAAAAAAAAAGATAATTTATAAACAATAATCTTGAAGCTAATTTATACGTAATATTGTTCAGAGTTAAATCATGTTTGATCATAATATATTACCTAATGTTAATTTATGCAACGTAACATTTGACTATATTACTGTAAAAGTAATATTTAACTAAAGCTAACAAACTTTATTATATAGTGTAACAAAATACTTTTTTGTAAGGGTGATAACACCTGAATTGTTAAAAAGAAAATTAAAAACAGGACATTTTATTTTGACAGTATTAGAATTCATACTAGAATGTGTGTTTTCAGTCAGTTGTAGAGAACTCCTTTCTGAAAACACCCACTTTTGACTGGGAGGCTGAAGGTCACTGATGAATCACGCACAATTAGACCAGGAATGTGTATTTAGAAGTAAATGGGCTCCATTTTTATTTTTATTTTGACTTTAAGAGTGACATACAGAAGTTACTCACAGAATCCGGATCTCTCTGATGCTCCAGAAAAGCGGAGAATTCCACAAGTCTGAGTTTAGATGTGCCGATAGATCGGCCCTGCCAGGCAGGAACTGTGGGAGCCGGTGCTGCCGTGGGCTCATAACCTACACACACACACACACACACACACACACATACACACACACTGAATATTACCTCTTCTAAACAAAAGGAGTGTTGAATTTGAATGAGAATTGATCCAAAAAAAAAACAACAACAAAAAAAAAAACATGGCAAATGGTGACATACTTGAGATTGTAGTTGTGACTGCTGGCTGGATAGGGTACGCTTGCTGGGCAAATGGCTTGATGCTAAAACAAAGACAAAGGAGAATTAAGAACGGGACAAACGAGCAGTCTAGCGGCACTACATACTGAAGAGATTAAGAGGGTTATACAGCAAAGAAGAAACAAAGCTGCACAAAGTATTCAAACTTGGATTAAACCCATCATTGCCTCTGGAAAGGCTTCCTCTATCTCTGATCCCTCTGAGGGAAAGAGAGAAAGCTAGAAGGGTCAGGGAAAATACAGACATCAAGAAGAAGAGAACGACAATAAAGCAGACAAAACAGAGACAGAAAGAATAAGATTTGCATTTCCTGAAGGAAATACCAGTGCTTGCAAGGCGAGCAAAAAAACCATATAAAAGTTTTAGGATATAAATTTGGTTCTGTGTAAATGAAAAGCTGAATCTCACCAGCTTGCCTTCTTCCTGAAGTCACATTCTTATAATTTCATTGAATACTGCTATTCTCTTGCTAGTCAGGACTGTGCGAATTTGCAGATTAAATTTCAAACAAGTTTAATAATTTACACATACTAAAAAACATTGGCAGTGCACATACACTTTAAAGAACTAGTCCTGTAGTGTGCACTTGGTTTCAAACAGCTATAGAACAAGAAGCAGAAGTAAAAAAAAGGTGCAGAAGAAGGTGCAGAAAAAGAATAAGAAGGTGCGGATGAAGACAATGGAGAAGATACAGAAGATGCAGAAGAAAAAGCAGAAGGTGAATAATTAAACTATGAGAAGTCTAACCGAACAGTTAAGGCCCGTTCACACCAAGGATGATAACTTTAAAGATAACTATAATGATAACTATATTTGCATACATACCAACGAACAATAACAGTCTGTTTATTCTAAGCTCGCGCAATGCGATTTCAAAGTGTGAATGACATGCAATTGCTGTTCTTGTTGCATTTACATGGCTTTAACCAGCAGATGTCCTCAGCATGCTCACAGTTAGACTAAACAGTGGGACAGTTAGACTGAACAGTGGAACAGTTAGACTGAACAGTGGGACAGTTAGACTGAACAGTGGGACAAGTTAGACTGAACAGTGGGACAGTTAGACTAAACAGTGGGACAGTTAGACTGAACAGTGGAACAGTTAGACTAAACAGTGGGACAGTTAGACTAAACAGTGGGACAGTTAGACTGAACAGTGGGACAAGTTAGACTGAAAAGTGGGACAGCTAGACTAAACAGTGGGACAGTTAGACTAAACAGTGGGACAGTTAGACTGAACAGTGGGACAAGTTAGACTGAAAAGTGGGACAGCTAGACTAAACAGTGGGACAGTTAGACTGAACAGTGGGACAGCTAGACTGAACAGTGGGACAAGTTAGACTGAACAGTGGGACAGCTAGACTAAACAGTGGGCCAGTTAGACAAAACAATGGGACAGTTAGACTGAACAGTGGGACAAGTTAGACTGAACAGTGGGACAAGTTAGACTGAACAGTGGGACAGTTAGACTGAACAATAAGGAAAGTTAGACTGAACAGTGGAACAGTTAGACTGAACAGTGGGACTAAACAGTTCAGTCTAACTGTTAGACTAAACAGTGGGACAGTTAGACTGAACAGTGGGACAGTTAGATTGAACAGTGGGACAGTTAAACTAAACAATGGGACAGTTAGACTAAACAGTGGGACAGACTGAACAGTGGGACAATTAGACTGAACAGTTAAGGAAGAAGAAGAAGAAGAAGAAGGTGCAGATGAAGACAGTGAAGAAGAAGAAGATGCAGAAGAACAAAAAGCAGAAGAACAAGATGCAGAAGAAGAAGAAAATTAAGCAGCAGCAGAAGAAGAAGGTGGTGAAGAAGAAGGGGCAGATGAAGACGTTGAAGAAGTAGATGCAGAAGCAGAAGAAGGTGGTGCAAAAAAACAGGTAGGTGAAGAAGAAGGTGCATAAAGAGTAGAAGATGGTGAAGAAGAAGAAGAAGCAGCAACAGAAGAAGAATGTTAGATTTGCCTTGCATGCACTGTAATAATAGGAATAGCTTTAGTGGGACAATGGGAGCAGAACTTCTAGAGATACTTACTCTTGTGAGGATCCAGGCTGGCCCGTAGATATCATGCCCTGCCAAAACTAGAGAATTAGATAAATAAATAGACAACAAAACACAGCCTATCCACACGCGCACACACACCGTCTGTGCACTCTAGATACACGAGTTATCACATGGCCATTGAAAAATGAGGTGTACTATGTGCCATGCAGTCTAGTTATCTTGAGTGTGGCATTAGTAGGCTTATCTGATGAAGGCAGGTGATGGGGCACAGCTCTGAGGGTGTGTAATGGGATTGGACCTGACGCAGGCGGCCCGGTGGCCAGCCGTGTGGCTGAAGTAAGTGTACTGATAGGTGGGTGCCAGAGGGCGGTCTTACCCCTGCTGCTCCGGGGAAAGCAGGACGCGGGATGCCCGGAAGACCCAGTTTGTTGTGGATGGCTGTTGCAGAGACGATCTGAGCTGAGGACATGGAGGCCATACTCTGAAGAGCTTTGTCCTTCACGCTCTGATCCTTTAATATAATTTACAAAAGAAAATTAGAACTCAGAAAGGGATGGACAGAGTGAGCTAGGGGTTAAACTGTTTCTGCAACAAAACACGGTTCGTTACACACGTTTGTAGCATGGTTCATCTCATGTCTTATGACATGTCTGAGACCAGTGTAAATGCTTCTTGAATTGTTTTCTAATTAAAATTTTGTATGTTTTGTATGTTTGTGTAATGTATGTTTTTTTTTACTTTTCACAAAAAATGCAATAATTTTTTTTTAACCCCCTGTGAATCCAATACAGTGATGTTCACTATTACAATCCTGCAATAATGACACTGAGCGTGAATATTTGTAGTCTTAATTAATTATCACCACAAAGAATTTAACTGTTAAAATATTTCTATATTTACTGAATTGAAACCGACCGCAGAACCGTGATACAAACCGAACCGTGAGACATTTGAAACCATCACCCCCCTACAGTAAACACAGAACATTGGACAATAAAGCAGCCCACACGCTCACACATAAAGATCCACAAACAAGAAAGCATGTTAAAAGATTCTTCAGAGCTATAAAGCTGTTGATCTTGAGAGGAATGTGCTAGCATTAAAGAGGAAACATCAGAAAAGAGCGAAAGCCACCAGCGCAGAGAACAGGAGATTATAATGTTTAATATCGAGCGCAGAGCCGAAAGAGAACTAAATCGATTGAGAAGTGAGTTTGATGTTATATATTATCTTGTAGCTCCTACATTTCTAATAACCGCATTGTGTCCGTCAGGAACAAGGGTTAAGTAATACTAACTTTCTTTTTTGCTGTAATGTTCTCATTCAAAAAGCTCCTATCAAGGTCACCAAACTGAGCCGAAGCAGTACAGATGAACGCATCAGAGAAAAGGGCCTGAAGGACATCGCTTTCTCCTTTACACATCCTCCTTATTATTTTCACAAGGAGGCTAAAGACGATATCTGAATATAGACTTTTACTAACTCAAAGAATGTCTGTGCATAGAGATTTCTAAAACTGGTCATTTAATTAACTGAGCTAAAGTGTGTATGCCTAAATTCTACAAAGACAAACATTCCACGTGCTTATTGTATAGCGCGCATGGCCATATTAGGATGGATGTCCTGCCACTGATCATGTTAAACAGCCGGTGAATGGGGCAGAACTGCATTGAAAAGACAGTGAAAAGCGGCCAAAAGCTGAGGATGAACATGCTGGGAGTAGCGGCTCACGTATGAGAGAGCGAGAGCTGGCTTAGAGAGAGGCAGAGAGGCTCAGAGCTCAAGCAGGTGTTTAGCAGCTGCTATACTGTGACGGCGACACGTCGATGAACAGTCAAGAGCACTGAGAATTTGTACTTACCATGCTTGTCACCTAAACGCAAACAAACAAGGTTACATTGTCAATTTTCAATTTGCACTTTTTGGCAAGTTAATTCAAACAATTTATAAGTGTGCTGGGAGACTTGAGACAAGTTAACAGATTTATAGATCTGATTTACAGATTAATTCCTGCTGAAAGACCAGCTTAAATGGTGTTTTGGATGCAGGCTTCTTAAGACAGACTCCAGCAGAAAGCTTCACCAGCTAACACCGTGTTTACACCAGCCTTGTATGTCATGTTGAGATGCACAAATCTAGACTGCCTCCAATAAAATCTAAAATCACTATGGGCATTTTATTCTCCCTTTCAGTCTAAAATGGAATGATTTTATTTACAAATATCATGAAATGATGACAAATATATTCACTATATACTTAAACTTTTGACTGTAAACTCACAATTGCAAGATATAAACTCATTTCTGAGAAAAAAGTCGGAATATAAACAGTTTATATCTCGCAATTCTGACTTAACACGCAATTGCGACTACTGTATATCACACAATTCTGACTTTATAACTCGCAATTGTGAGTTTATATCATGCAATTCTGAGAAAAAAATTCAGAATTTTGAGATATAAAGTCACAATTATAACTTTTAAATTTTTTATTTAGTGGCGGAAACAAGCTTCCATTTTTGGGCACAATAATGAATCGTATGAGGTTCATCTGATATTTTTCATTCCATTTATATATATTTGCGTTTCAATAATCAGTGCCGTTCATGTGTATGACGTAAGAGGGATCCCACAATGAATCAAACATCAAATAAAGCATAAAGACAGGGATCAAAAATAGTGAAGTAGCCCACAGAAGTGAATGCCAATTAAACACTGCATGTTAAAGTGATTAACAAAATGAACAGCTTTTTGTTGTTTGTGTAAATTAACTAACATGACACCATCATATTACTCCACCATCTGTGCATGATGTCATTAACGACAGTCCTATATTGTTGAACCAACTTGGCTCAAACAACAGAGGTGCAACCATGTTACTACAGCTCTGGGAAACAGTCGTGACTAGCTTGTTAATTTCTCCAACGATGCATTATACTATAGTAGTTAAGCGGAGAGTTGTGTCATTGTATGGGAAGCTTACCCCTGATTGGTCCATGGTTTGGTCACGTGCGGCTTTGACGCTTTTAAACGACACAATTTAAGTCGCCACCAGCTGGTGAACAGGGTGCTGACCAGTACAGAACTAGTTCTAACTAGGGTAGGGCGATAAAACGATAATGATAATTATAACGATATAATTTTCCTTGATAAAATGATATCAAGAGTTCGATGAATGTTCGATAATGTTTATGCACCAAAAACAGAACGAAACTCATTTGAACGGTGTGCTGCATGGACCATTTATCCGCTCGGTAGTGTTGCCAAGTCCACTGTTTTTTTTTTGGAATGCAAATTTTACTAGGGGATCCCTGTCAAAAAAATTTTATTTCACCACCCTGGAATGTGATTTTTACCAGGGGACCCCCACTGAAACGCAATTGGGCTAGTTTTGAGTAGCAATTGGGCGGATTTTGTTGTGAAAACCTGGCAACCCTGCCGCTAGGCTCAAAGTTCAACTGGCAGCGCGGAGCGAGCTTACTAGACTAGACCGGATCTGTTTACTCACTGATCGGTCTCGTTCACATGACCACTAAACAGCGCTGTGAGATCCAGTGAGAAGAGCTTGAATTGAGTGAAGAACACTAATGTCTCTGTGATTTAAGCTAGTTTAAAGCCAGATGAAACAGCGCTGACAAACAGGAGAAACACTGTGCGCAATGAAACAATCAGAAGGCTTTTCAATCTACAAATCACCATCATTTACCATGGATTTACTGCAGTAACTAACCACACCATGGTATTGTGGCAAAAATGTGGGATATTCACATCAAATTTTATTACTAATGTAAACACGTATTAAATGTATTAAAGGAGTAATGGAATACAATTACAGTATTTTTGTGAGGTTGTTACCATTTTTACAGATGTTACTGTTTTACAATATAACCTGTTAAAACATGCAGAAACTAAGAAATGTATTTTTTCTATTAAGATATTTATCTTCTTAAGGAAAAATGACATGAAAAGTGTGAAGAATTCAAAAATGTTTTAAATGTTTTTTCTTAGATTTGTGTAATGTTCACCTATTTGGCAAGTGTTTAAAGTGGTAGTTTAAAACCACAATTAATGGTCTAGTTTTTTACAACTCAGGAGCAAAAATCTGCCTTTAAACTTGAATGAAATAAAGATTTGACATTTATTGTGATAATTATCAATATCGACTGATATAAAAATGTTCATATTTTCAATTTTTTTTTTTCGCCCAGCCCTAGTTCTAACCATCATAAACTAGAATTGAAATTGATGCTGGCCTTTTCATCAGGGATATGAGACAGTGACTGAAATGTTTCAAGGACTTCCTGTATATAACTAATTATGAATATGAATATTGTGAATTCTGAAATTTTATAAATGTGATTTTAGTGATATGCCGCACTGCACATGCTAATTGTAAAAACCAAGATTGAGGACTCAGTGTCAGCGCTGGTCAAGCAGATGAACTGCGGAAAGCATCTTTAGGGAAGATTTATAGCTGATAATATGGCAGTTTGAGATTACTGTGGCTAGGGTTTCATTACAGACCAGCTCAAAGAGGGGCACCATAATGACAGTCATTTCAGTCAACATGTCTCAGATAAGAGCACACTGGGCAGGTTTACTATAATGCTACGCTGCAAATGGCAGGAGGGAGCTCAAATTCTTCCCCGCTCCTGATTTCTAATTTGCTTTAGATGAGAGTAGACAGAGACCCATACAAAAGCTGGCTGTTTTTACTCAGGCAGCCGCCAGTGTCCCTGAAAGACCAGCCATTCATGGCGGAAATGCACACAGACGCTCCACTAGGCACACACACACACATACACTCGCACACAAATGGGGGAGTCATTAATCTATCTGAGTAAACTGGAAACTGTGGAAAAGTGTGCTGGTCAAAAGGAGTTAGTCATCACCTCAACAAAAAGAAAGAGAATGAAACAGAAGGATACAGAGAAGTCAGACCAACCTCAAAGTCTTTTCAGTAAACACAGACATTAGGAAATGACCCTTGCAGATGTATCTTAAATGACAGGTCAATTTATTATCAGATTATCCCTTCCACAAAAGGCCCTTTTTTTCGTAAGCCGCAGCCTTTGTGGATGAGATGCATTTGATGTAAGGTGATTATATGCAGCACACTTTGCTGTTTATATGGCTGAATCACACAGGGGGGGGG
>RJVU01052005.1:1238534-1251680 GCA_003731715.1 Anabarilius grahami
GGGGGGGTGATTTCAGTAGTTTCATTAATGCAGCATGAGGAAAGCATTTGACGGCCAGTGGGTTATTGAAAAAAAAAGCCAAGAGAAAGAGCGAGAAGAGAGGGGAATGCCACAAAAAGCATCTGAGCGACGGCCCTAATGGGGCTCTTTGGGCTAGACTTCTTGTGCAGAGCGTTTGGGAAGAACAGATGACCTCATTAAACTCCAGGAGAGATAAAGGCAAAGCAGCGCTCATTTTACTCTAGACTGTGCTCTTCCTGTAGTCATGTGGCCGCTTGTGTTGTTTAAGCAGTGACCAGAATCCTGCTGAACTCTGACCTCCAGCTCTCAGCCACTCTCACCAGCTGAAGCGTACTGCCAGCATGAGACACTCCACACACGACACACACACACACACACACACGCAAACATGACACAGAGACATGCATTCATGCGACCAGCAAAGTGCATTGTGCTTTTGAGGCTTTGTTTTGTCATATAATGGTTTTCAAATGGTTTACATATTTAAAGCAGTTCTTTCTCTCATTCTAGTTTAATTTGCAGAGGCAACTATAAGCTATTCGAAGGTTGATTTCACTATCAAAACATCCTGACACATTGGGCCTCATTCGTGAAACACGAGCAGAACTAATGTTTGTGTAAATCATTCGTAAAGCCGTTCCGACGTAAATTTTCGGATTCATGAAAATTTTCGTATTTTCGAAATGTTAGTTGGTACGAAAGAAATGTACACCTACTCCCTACCACGTGGAAGTTTTGTGTTCTATAGGTAAACTGAAAACGCAGCGCTCGTCACTGTCACTTTTTACCCAGCCGTCCAATCACAGTGGAGGAGGGGCGGTACAAATATTACACTGACCAACCATCCTACTTTTACAATGAATGAACAACAAAGGAGAATTATTGCTGATTACTGCATTTTTATATTCAGTAATATTCTTCGTCTCAGCTGGAAAAACGCTGCGCCTCCAAAGCGCTCTCAAGCGCCCCCAGCTGGCCGTTTTCAGAAGAGCATCAGGCATTTTTTCAGCTGGCTAAAAACGGTGCACATCTGAAGTGTCTCAGCTGAAGGAAATAATCCATTATTTATCAGCTTTAATATATCGGCCAAATTTTCTTATCGGGCCAATAAAGATAACATTAAAAATGAACATGTATCAGCCGACACCGATATAGTGGCTGATATATCATGCATCCCTACATACGGCATATTAGTCTCTTTTGCACTTATGCAATATAATGGAGCCAAACCTGAGAAGGGAGTTCAAAAGATTCCACAATGTTCCTGGACACGTAATTTAAATAGTTGTAATTCATAGGCCGGGATTATGCTAATTGTGAATGAGCTAACTATAAAATTTGATGTTTACAAAGTGTTTGTGAATCCGGAGTCCATTTTACGTGCAAATTACTCAGAGTTGTCTCATATATATATAAATATTTTATGAATGAGGCCAACTGGCAGTAACACTGACTCAACCAATGGCGTTAGTTTGGGGGCAGGGCTAGATGTTTGCCTGACCAATGGCAGATAGCGGGACTGTTTAGGAAATCTTAGGAACCTTAGGGTACGTTTACACGACAACGGTGTACTAAAAATGAAAATGTTTTTCCTTTGAGTTTTTCAAGTGCAGATGACAATGTTGTTAAAATTATCCCTGTTCACACGGATCTGCGAAAATGACTAAAAATGCTGTATTATGCTGCCAGGCCAGTAGTTGGCGATGTCACTTTGTAAAGAAACACTACGCAACTATAGACTGAACACGTAATATGCATAGGCATGACGTCATCGTTTCGACAAATGCGCATTTTTGTAGTTTACACGGAGACGATGATGGTATCCTTTTCAAAAATTTCCGTTTTTAAAAATTTGCATAAAAAGTTTTCCGTTTTTAGTTGAAAACGGTGTTGTGCAAATGGCCCCTTTGATTATTTTCACAATTCTGCAATTCTTTTTATTTGCTGACACTAGCAGTACAGATAATAAAAACTTAACTTTTAATATAAAACTTTTATATTGTAATTGGAAACAAATTAGAGATGTTAAAAAAAATGCAGTAAACTTAATGTAAATAAGATCAGGACTGGTTAGTAATATACATGCACAGTTTTTTATATGCATTTATCATATTGTACATGGAGCTCTTATAATGTAATAAATGCTTATATATATATAAAAAAAAATATATATATATATATATAACATTTGGTCATATCTACCATAAAAATTAATGTTTAGTTTAATATATTTTAAATAATATTTCCTTATTCCACAAAGATGGAACCTAAAGATTTAGTTTGTGAACTTCTAAAAATACTGACCCCAAAATTACAGGGATAGAAACCTGGGATTTATAAAACCACAGTTTCAAGTCGGTGAGCAGCAAAATTTGCTGCATTGTGGAACAAACTTAATAGTTGCCTTTTCCCTCCAGAACTATTGAATTTCACATCCATATTAATTTCCAAAGCATATGCTTCTTTTCAGGTTTGCGGCATGTGCCAACAGTTACTGCACCCCTGCTATATTTAACCAGGAGTCGTGTGGGACCTTTAGCGTTAGACTCAGAGCACACGCACTTAGTGGTCAGTGAAACACAGAGGCGAAAACGGGCAGTAATACAGACGTCCACTGATGAGCATGAAAGGAGGATGCACATCGGGGACAGAGTACAGGCGTTGAATAATGTATGCTAAACAGGCCGTCACATGCGAGGGATCTAGGTTACAGGAATTAGAGCAACAAGACATTCACAGGAAACAGGAAGTGAGACGCATGGCAACCACAAGCCCAAAAGCAGAAAAGCGCATACCTTTAGCTTGGAATGAAATTCACGAGATTTCCTTCTGGCAAGAACCTGAATGTGACTAGACACCTGCGGGGTAGGGGAGGGGAGGAAAACAAAGGAACAGCCTGTAACCATGGCGATGAAAAGCCCCCCTGCAACTGGGCAGAGCCAGACGTACCTTGATGGCAGCTTGGATTTCTCGAACTTTCTTTCTTGCTAAGACCTGTATGTGACTAGACACCTCCGTTTTTCAAAACAAAACAAGAAAAGCAAAAAGAAAAGAAAGCGATAAAGAATTACAGACATTTTTAACAAGTCAAACATTTTAGGAGCGCCTTTCTATGGAAGCTTGTTTCCGCACATTGAACAAAAAAATAAAAAAGGTAATTGCGACTTTTTATCACACAATTCTGACTTTTTCTCGCAATTGAGAGTTTACATCTTGCAAATTCTGACTTTTTTCGGACTAACTGCATGATATAAACTCGCTATTGAGAATTATAAAGTCAGAATTGTGAGATATGAAGACGCAATTGCATGTTATAAAGTCAGAATTGTGATATAAACTAAAAGTTAATTTCTCATAATTCTGACTTTATAACTTGCAATTGCGAGTTTATATCTCACAATTCGGAGAAAAGTCAGGAGTGCGAAATATAAACTCACAATTGCGAGAAAAAGTCAGAATTGTGAGTAATAAAGTCAGAATTGCACAAGAAAATCTCATAATTGTGAGAAATAAAGTCAGAATTGCGAGAAAAAAGTAGAAACGCAGGAGAGAATATTGAAATTTCGAGACAAAGTTAGAATTGCGAGAAAAGTCTGAATTGTGAAAAAAGTCAGAATTGCGAGTTTATATCACAATTGGTAGAAAAGGAGTCAGAATTGCAAGATATAAACTTGCAATTGTGAGAAGAAAAGTCAGAATTGCGAGATAAAAAGTCACAATTATCTTTTAAATTGTTTTATTCCTTGGCAGAAACACGCTTCCATACCTTCCGCTCGGCTTCATTAAAAGAAAAGCGTGGCCAAGCTGACGGCCACCCAGCGCACCGGCCTGCTCACCTCCTCACTTAAGTGAGCTGATTAAGGAGGATGCAGGCCTCTTAAGCACATTAAGACAGAGCAGATGTGATCTTCTGTGTACTGAATGAGAATGGCCACGTCTAGTATTCTTCGGGGAGGAGAGCGAGAGCGGCTGCGCGGGCCCCGGGGCCCTTTAACCGCTGCTCTGCATTTTCCACCAAGTCAGAGTTCTGTTTATGAATTATGTTCTAATGGTGTATTAATAGTGATGTGAGGTGGGAGGTTGTATGATGTTGTAATGAGGCTCTGCTCCGAGGGGTTACGTGGAGAGCGTTCCTCGTCTTAATCAGGCCAATCACGCACAAGTGGCTGTTGAACGGGCCTCGCGCTCAACGCGGCGTTAATGAGGTCGCCGGTCTCCGGAGGCCCGCCACTCTCAACTCTCCAGCCTGGCAAAGTCACATTTACACATATCTCAGCAGCACAAGTGCTCCTTTGACCTTTCCAAATTAATTACAACAATCATTTCAATGGTTCAGGCTTAGCCAAATGAAATTACAATGGGATTGTTGTGATGTTTAAGCGTTTGGGTCGATTTCTAGACTTTTCACTTTGCTGCGAATTTGAGATGTGTCAACCAGATCTTTCAAACTATTGCCCGCATAGGTTTATGCCATTTTAGTGTTGCACTTTGCACTTTTTAAACTACTAGTTGTAGAAAATGGGCTATACCAGATGTGCAGTGTGATTATGGTCATTATTCAAAAATATCAGGCTAACACTTTACAATAAGGTTAGTTAACTTTTACTTAACTAACAATAAGTGATACAGTTGTTACAGTATTATTTATTAATCTTTGATAACTTTATTTAATAAAAATACAACCGTTTATTGTTAGTTCACGTTAAATGTTAACACTAAGATTAATAAATGCTTTACAAGTACACTGCTGTGTTAAAAACAACCCAAGTTGGATTGAAAATGGACAAACCCAGCGATTGGATTGTTTTAACCCAGCGGTTGGGTTAAATGTTTGCCCAAAGTGCTGGCCAGTTTTATTTAACTCAAATTTACTATATGGCCGGCTTAAAATGAACCCAAACTAGTTTGAAAATTAAAAATCAGACACATAAATACTAGAGTCAACAATAATAATCAAAAGGTGAACATTTATTAAGCAATTTAATAAATGTTTATTGTTTAATTATTATTATTTAAACGTAATAAATGTTCATTTATTAAACATATTAATAAATGTTCATTTCCAACATACTTTAGGTTCATTTTAAGCAAGCAGCACAGTAATTTTTAAACAATACAGTAGTTGAGTTAAATAAAACTACCCAGCACGTTGGGCAAACATTTAAAACAACCCATTCCCTGGGTTAAAACAACCCAACCGCTGGGTTAAAGCAACCCAACCGCTGGGTTAAAGCAACCCATTTGCTGGGTTTGTCCATTTTTAACCCAACTTGGGTTGTTTTTAACCCATCATTTTTTAGAGTGTAGTTTTAATTGTTAGTTCATGTTGAATAATGTAATTAACTAATGTTAACAAATGGAACATTATTGTAAAGTGTTGCCAATATTTAATTGCTGAATACAGTAATTGACCAATCAGAATCAAGCGAGTTATAATAAGCGAATTCAAACAACCTCATTCAATGCAATGCTAGTGTTAGGGTGAATAGGGAACTGTTAATCATGCAATGTTTAATTATATTATGTAACTGTCCTAAAACAGCATGATAATGCTGCTGTACAACTGCTCTGTAGTAGTTTACTCTAAACAATTTTCTTGTTTGTTTTAACCAACTGTGAGAGCGGCCTAGATATTATATAACATGAAATATTCACATATCTCATTTAAAACAAGAGGATGTCTTGTATTATGTTCCCTGTCTGCTGTAGTAAATGTATCTGATAAGAGTTTTGAGACATGGCCCTCTAAGCACAGCCCACTGAAGCGTTAAAGCTGCACCAACACATACAAATCACCATGACAAATTACATTACAATCAAATGGAGAAACAGATTCATGGCTTTAAACAGACATTTCAGTTCTGAACAGGTCATTTGTGTAAAAACATGTTTATTTGAACTCTTTTTAATAATAAGCCTGCTAAAATAGTGTTAGCTAATGTGTGAGTGAGTGTGAGTGAGTGTGTCTTGGCCATAGCTGTAGTTCAGCGGTGTGTTCTCATTCAGCTGAATGAAACATCTGCCGGCTGAGCCCAGCGTTCAGGGTCCGTCTCTTCTACAATCGCATTAGCGTTCTTGCACCCAGCCTGAGCATGCTGCAAAGCTCCATGCTCCTGCATGAGCGGCTATGTGTGTGTGTGTGTGTGTGTGTGTGTGTGTACAACCTTATGTATGAGTGTGAGAGTAGGGGTGGGCAATAAAGAAATTTGTCAAGCGAATTGGTTTTCCAATCACCTCAACTGAATAGTGTGTTTTCATATATTTATAACACAATCACACAATGTGCTAGTTTGTTCTATACATTTTTTTGTTTAACAACAAAATACTTGTGCAAACCATTCATTGTTTGAAAAGCACATCTTGGCTTTACAAGCTACATGCACTTTCTATTCAGTAAATCTGACTGAATACAGATATTTTCAGTATCATTTACAGCTACAGATTGGCGTTTTGGTTCAGGTTGTCAATTTTATTATTTTTTTGGCCACACTTTAGATTAGGGTGAAATTTTAACTATTAACGAACTATTAACTATGACTTTTGCATCAATAAACTCCTAATTACTGCTAATTAATAGTTAGTAAGGTAGTTGTTAAGTTAAGGTATTGGGTAGGATTAAGGGATGTAGAATCAGGTCATGCAGAATAAGGCATTAATATGTGCTTTATAAGTACTAATAAACAGCCAATATCCTAGTTATATGCATGCTAATAAGTTAGTTAATAGTAAAACTAGTTAATAGTCAGAATTGGACCCTAAACTAAAGTGTTACCATTTTTTAAATATACTTTTATATTTTAATTAACATAGTAATATATTTATTTTAAAAACAATTTTATAAGTTTACTTGGTAAAATATGCATAATTGTATGTACTTGCAAACAGGAGAAACCTAATTGTTTGTTTGAATAAAAAAAGTGATTATGAGCACATAACTTAATAAAGGGGACCTATTGTGTCCTTTTTCAAAGTCTTTATTTTGTTTTTGGGGTCTACTAAAACAGGTTTTCATGCTTGAATGTTCAAAAAAACAAAAAAACAAACAAACATTATTTTTCACATATTTAAAATTTTTGCAGCCTCTCTCTTCCCCGTCTGTCAGTAGCGCTCTGTTTACTTCCTGTCTCTATAAAGCCCCTCCTTCTGAAAAGCACTGATTGGTCAACCGCTTAGAGCGTGTCTGGGACTATTAACTATTGGCAACTATTAACTTTGCTTTCCATGTATTATTTAAAGAACAAACATTATTGAAGACCAGTCATTAATAAAATAAGAACAAATAAACAATTTACAAGCATAGATCAATACAATAGAACAAAGATATGAATGAAATAAACAGTGCTTTAAGTTTTTCAGGTATGTTCATAAATTTAATAATCAAATGTAAAATTACACTGCATAGTCTTCACTGTATAAAATATAATAAATAAATATGTATATATAAATATGATTGATCTTTGTTAAATGACAAAAGTGACTTGTTGTTTGATTTACATTAATGACAGACAGACAGCAGCAGGTTTATTAGGCTGCTGTCACTTTAAGAGCTAATGCACGAATCAAATATACTGATACGCATCTGTTTTCTTTCTCAGTTGTTCGTACACTTAAGACAAAACCGATGGTGTTTATGAGGACACTTGTCAAGACGGGCATTTTGACAATTTTGCATGTATGTTAAAGCGCAAAAAGCTGCGAAAGAGAACTCAATTCTGTGTTCGCACACTATCTCTTTTCACGTCGTCTTGTGCTTAAATGGTTTAAAATGGCTTGAATGTTTCAATTGACATGACTTAAAAATGCATGCAAACTTTCACTCTATGATGGTTAAACTTTGCAATTAATCCGTGAATCACATGCGTTCCGAACCGTGACTCTGGTTTGTACGGATCACGGATCAACTACGATCTGTTACACCCCTAGTTTCAACACACTATTAAAGCAACTCGCCTCACTGCCTTTATTTTGCATATGCCTTGGGTGGGTATTATTTAAATGAGGAATATAGTGTTAATATCAAAACTACAATGGAGGCGTTTCAGGGAGTTCAGAAACAGTGCGCACTGATACAGAGAATAACTCACTTTGGAGTGACTTTGTAACTTTGCAGACCTTTTTCATGCTTAAATAGCGTTACACACTAAAAAGTTTAAAATGTAAAAAAGCACAATAGGACCCCTTTAATTATTTAGATGACTGTACTCATTTTTTTTTTTTAGAATGTTTTTTAATCAAAATATGTTTATTAGTTTTTTAATTACTTTCTTGTAATGATATATACACTGCCCAGCCAAAAAAGGTCACTGTTTGGATCTTTGGATCTTGACCAAAAATGTATGCACCTCATGATGGAAATAATGTTGTGATGTTACTTCCATCAAGAGGTGCATCAAATTTTTGTTCAAGATCTTGTATTGACAATGCAAGAGGTGAGCACTCTTACAAGTCTCCTCCAGCACATCCCAAAGACTTTCAATGAATTTAAGGACTGGACTCAGAGGTGACAATTCATGTGTGAAAATGATTCTTCACGCTCCCTCCCAAATATTCTTTCACAATTTGAGCCTGATGAATCTTGACATTGTCATCCTGGAATATGGCCATGATACGTCTTCCTACAAGGTTGTTTAAGAAATGAAAAGCTACACACTCCATCAATTAGGGTTAAAAGAACTGTTCCCAAACATATAACATGCTAGAAACATAATAATCACTGTAATAATGATCTAATCATAGACTCTTAAGCATTTGCCTATTTAAATCCAAACAGCAACTTTTTTTTTTGCCAGTGTATATTTCCTTATATCGCCCACCCCTAAGTGGATGTCTTTTTTTCTGCTGTTCTTTGTGTGAGCTGTAAATTCTCTTTCTGCGTAAGCTCGAATAGCAGGCGCATTCAACAGTACAGGCCTTCCCCTGTTTAGTGGCATGCGTGCAAGACCACGGATTCTCTTACCTGTTTCCGTGTCCTTGTCTTCCCAGTTCTGAGTTTAATGTATCTGGCAATCAGCTCATTCCGACCTAGGGGAAGACAAAAGATGAGATGTGTTAATGTAAAATGTGTGGCGATGTAATACTTTAAATTCAATTTCCCTAATCAAAGCAGAAATGCATGGCCTTGAGTTCATATGCATGAGCCAAAATCTCTAAAGCCTCAATTGTTCCCACCATGTCAGCAACGTGTAGCAATCTTTACCCCAGTGAATAAACAAACATGCCTAATTTAAATGAAAACTTGGCTGCGTGTGCTATTACCATGAAAATAGCCCAACAAATCTACAGCTTTTCAATTTAATCTAATTTAATCCCAATTTCTTCAAAGCCTCATGCTATGAAAAGCAACAGATACGGACATTCATATGGTTACAGCACGTAATGACAGAGAACATATTCATTTAACACACTACTGTTCTCACTAAATAATAATTAAAGCATGGTTTTGTAGTGATCTCCAATTAATGGCAGCTCTACACATTCTTGCGCCCTCGGCACTGCTCTAATTACTGATGCAAGGCACAATGACCCCTGCTTAGCCTTTTCATATGTTAATAACATACCGCCACCCCAAAACTATTACGCAAATTATAGGTAAGGAGCTACTCTAATTATGTGTCCAGCTGTAGCCAACGGTTGCCATAGAGCCCTTGTTTTTTTTAATTCAGGGCCGTGTAATAAAACTAGCTTTTTAAACAGGCAACCGCAGAATTGATGTAGCTACAATTTATCACTTGTCCACCCAATTTACTTTGGAACAACAACAAACTGTATTTTCCCCAAAATATAATTAGCATGAAGTAAAAGGAATGGTGAATATGTAATACACACACACACATCATATATATATATAAAGGTAGTAGTTAAGTTTAGGTATTGGTAGGATTAAAGGATGTAGAATCAGGTCATGCAGAATAAGGCATTAATATGTGCTTTATAAGTACTAATAAAACAGCCAATATCAATATAACATGCATGACAATAAGCAACTAGTTAATAGTGAGAATCGGACCCTAAACTACAGTGTTACTTTTTTTTTTTTTAAACCACAGATCCAGAAAATCCCATTATATTTATGTATGGAATTTGCATAGCATTTGGAGGCTATTATGTGGATAAAAGATGGAAATCCTCTACAGTTTGAACTGGAACTCCATCCCCCCCTTGAAATTCACTCCCTGGACTCAGTCCCGCCGAGTCCAGCCATTTATTCATTTTTTTGGCCTTTGATGAGGAGAAAAAGAAATGTGGAAATGATCTGAACTCAGCAAGACTTGAACTCAAAATTGCCATATGCACACCATTGCTCAACCTGCACTGTAATTAACCACCAGGCCATGGCTCCATCAAAGCACATGCTAAAATTAAATGTAGATTGTCGAAGAAATAAAAGGTGAGTTGAGGAGGTGAGGCAGCAGATGTGTTCTGGGTGTGGAGTGGGGTGACTGGCCATGGCGGAGGCTGGGCTGAGGTCTGTTGTTTGTAAAATGGGCACACACTGAGATGGCAAAGCCACATCATCCACCTGCTGTGCTCTGGGCTCACTGTGTTCAGGTGGGCTGGGTAATCTCCTGAGCTTCTGCTATTAGGCACACCTGTCGTGTGAAAGGGAATCTCTTTCTCACTCACCTCCTCTCTCTTGCGTACCAGTAATTTGCCTTTCTCTCAGTAAAATCCTCATGAGTTTTAAAACTAAGGGGAACCATAAAGAATGAATTGGACCTGCTGATATCAGGGTTTTTTTGCATGTCCTGTCCGCGTTTTTACAGAGCCTCACACATGACATACAGGAACAAAAATATGTATATCATGGCCACGAACTAACAATTCGTTCTCACGACCTACTAATACATCAGCATGTTTTACTAATTTGCTTCCTCATTTTAAAGGCACAATATGTAAGATTTTTGGATTTAAATTTCCAAAAACCACTAGAACAGTGTTATATATTTTGTTGACTTGTGTACTTACATTATCCAAGATGTTTCCAAGAATGTTTAAATCCAGAGAACTAATCATTGTTATATAGCGCAACACATTTAGTCTTCTTGTTTGAATCTCATTTTCTTGATTATATTAATATGATATTCTAATATCGATCTAGCTTACTGCAGTGTGCAACAAGTGTCTCATAGCAGAGGTGAAGACGACATCTCCCATGATTCCGCGCTCAATCTCGGCATCGTCAACATACAGTACAGTCCAAAAGTTTGGAACCACTAAGATTTTTAATGTTTTTAAAAGAAGTTTCGTCTGCTCACCAAGGCTACATTTATTTAATTAAAAATACAGTAAAAAACAGTAATATTGTGAAATATTATTACAATTTAAAATAACTGTGTACTATTTAAATATATTTGACATGAAAGTAATTTATTCCTGTGATGCAAAGCTGAATTTTCAGCATCATTACTCCAGTCTTCAGTGTCACATGGTCCTTCAGAAATCATTCTAATATGCTGATCTGCTGCTCAATAAACATTTATGATTATTTTCAATGTTGAAAACAGTGGTGTACTTTTTTTTCAGGATTCCTTGATGAATAGAAAGTTCAAAAGAACAGCATTTATCTGAAATACAAAGCTTCTGTAGCATTATACACTACTGTTCAAAAGTTTGGGGTCAGTAAGAATTTTTATTTTTTTGAAAAGAAATTAAAGAAATGAATACTTTTATACAGCAAGGATGCATTAAATCAATCAAAAGTGGCAGTAAAGACATTTATATTTCAGATAAACACTGTTCTTTTGAACTTTCTATTCATCAAATAATCCTGAAAAAAAATATTGTACACAAATATTTTGTACAATTGTACACATTAAATGTTTCTTGAGCAGCAGATCAGCATATTAGAATGATTTCTGAAGGATCATGTGACACTGAAGACTGGAGTAATGATGCTGAAAATTCAGCTTTGCCATCACAGGAATAAATTACTTTGTGAAATATATTCAAATAGAAAACAGTTATTTTAAATTGTAATAATATTTCACAATATTACTGTTTTTTACTGTATTTTTAATTAAATAAATGTAGCCTTGGTGAGCAGACGAAACTTCTTTTAAAAACATTAAAAATCTTAGTGGTTCCAAACTTTTGGACTGTACTGTATATAACACTGTTCTAGAGATTTTTTAGGATATTTTAATCCAAAAATCTTATATATTGTCCCTTTAAATATTATGAGCTCAAAACATTTTTTAAAAAAGTGAAACATATACTGTACATGGATGAATCATTCACAGTAAGATTTACAACATGCATTTGTAAAATAGAAAAATTTTCATTTCATGCCAACTTTAACTATGAATTCATCATTAATGTCAAAATAAATCTGAAAAAGCCCCAATCAGGCACTGAATCCTTTAAAGGCCAAACTCTGGAATTACCCACAAACCATGTACATGTGTTGCTAGCAATATTTGAGATGTCTATATGATAACAGTAAAAACTCCCTCTACGAAGACCTTGCCCTAACAGGTGTGTAGCGCTCCACAACACAGCCTGAAGCCAACGCGTGTGCAATTCCAACATGTGTGCTTGATGCATGTGCGGGCTGAATGGACGGGGAGATCTCTTTCTTCACGTAGGGCATTCTGTTAAGGCTATAACAACGGCGGGAGATCATGTGACCTCCAGGACAAATAAATAGCATCTGGGGATTTTCAGTTTTAGCCCACCTCCTCAGCATGCCAACACTGTAATCTCTCCCAGATGAAGCCAGGGCCTCGCCACTTTCAATAATTCACACACTGTGTACACATAACATGACAATAAGGGCATTCATGCAGACGCCTGATTCCTAGATCAAAGCTCACAAACGGCCAGCTGTAAGCATGCTTACTGCTGAATAATTCATTCTTTTCACCGCCTTGAAAAAAACCCCGCTCAGCAGGACTTGGCCAGCACGCTTTCTTTCCTGTGTTTGCCGTGCAAAACAACATTGGCAGAAAGAAACTGAGTCAAAAAAAAAGTGGGTTAGGACACACTGGAGGTCCTGAAACCCCAGGAGACAAGCTGCCCCCCATGACATTAATAAGAGAAAATACTTTGTATTTTTAAATTAATATGTGTCACAGTTTTATTCTAAAAGAGTGTGAGCAGGTGCCCTGCATGTGAAACCCTGATTCT
>RJVU01052005.1:1251745-1281885 GCA_003731715.1 Anabarilius grahami
TATACTGAAAATCACAGTAAGAAAATCATATTTATAATGATTATTTTGTTATTTGACAAATTAATATCTATGAATAATAATAATAATAAATAGGTTTTTTTTTTTGACAGTGCATAATTAATATTGCAATATTAAATTTATAACTTTTGGCTGTTTAAAAGTTTTAATGCACTTATTAGAAATCTGGTGAAATTATTTAAACCTCTGTCTGTAAAAAGTTCAACATAACATAAAAACTTAATCTGGCATGCTTTGCTTTGTGTGAACAGGTCCATTTGAATGCACCAAATCGATTTAAAGTTTTGTCCATGGTTCGGATATTCATGGTGAATATATTAATTCGTCAGTGCGGTGTGCAAGAGGAGGACGGCCGAGCAAGGGGTGGGAACAGGGAGGATGTGAACTCTTGAAAGACTTCTCCAGTTGTCAGTCAAAACAGTAGGGAAAGGATTAGGTATTTATGGCCTGACTAAAAAGCAGAGCACCGAGCAAGAAGAAATCCTTCCTCTCGAGTAGGAAAAGGCTTCCCTTAATTTCAAAGACAGCAGAGTCCATATCAATAGCTCCTAAAACAGCAGAAGCCACTCACTGGGGCCTGCCGGCACCCCTCTTTCTAGGATTGTCCCCCAGCTGACTCTTCATTCAATTAGGAATGCATCTCCGCCCTTTGCGCCAACTCCCTCAGAGGAAAGAGGAGCGGACTCCCTCCCCGCTCCCTACTGAGAGCTGTCAGCACTCCCACCTCAATTTAGACACTAACTCATCCTCCCCTGCTCAGACTCCTCAGATATGCACCGACAGACTCGGGCCATTGAAGGCTTTCTCTGAATAGGGTGTGTCTTTGATAACTGCAATGTCTGGAGCCGAGGTGTGACTGTAGCTGGACGTCAGCTAAGCCAGAACAATTAACAGTCTTGGTACAAGAGTTCACCCTCTCATTACATTCATCCATCCCTTGGTTTCTGCATCCCCTTCTTGAACTGATGAGGTTTACACAGCTGCTGCATTGGCCGCTACTCCCCCACGACTCCCCACAGCAGCCCACTTTACCACACATTCACTCTCACCTTACAAAGCTGCATCACACATTTTTTAATTCGGATGAGGTTTCATTACCTCCACTGGGCTGCTCTCAAACAGCTCAGCACAACAAGCATTTCCTCAGTTTTTTATGTTTTTTCATTGTTTTATCTCATTTCACAGATAGCTTGTTTCTGTATTGTTTATATATTAAAAAATTTTCATTAGAATGCAGGGGTGGGAATCGCAGGGAACCTCGCGAAACGATATGATCACGATACATGGCTCACGATAACGATAATATCGCAGTATAGCGATTCTAATGATACACCGCGATATCTGTCTAACTATGAAAACAAAATGCCAGTGAAAAGGTTAAGTGCAGGTTTTCTCTCTTTATTAAAGTCCAAACTGTTAGAAAACAGCACAAAAAAATTTTCAGTCTGTAAATTAAATGTACCATTTTAAGTAAATTAAGTATTGTATGCTTATACTTTCAAAAGCTTAAACTTTTTGTTGCTTGCAAACTGACACATGTATCCTTAGTTAACTGCTTATCGACTTGTTTTATATAAACCTGGTACATAAAAAAAATTACCAACCTCTTTTATTTAAACCTGGGAACATCTCAGTGTTTAACAGCTTCCTTAAAATAAACCTGGGAATAGTGTTGTCAAAGGTACCGACTGTGACGATACCAGCTTAGCCAAGCCTAAGCGCTGTTGAGTGGATTCTTAAACACCTCTAATTGGCCATTGTGTGTTCACGCGCTCAACGTTCATGTCTGTGATTGGCTACAATGATCAACGCTTCACGTTCACAAACTTGTTGTAAATAGACACATTTGACGCTCTTCACCGAGCGCTTGCCACACGGGAGTGTTTGAAAGCAGGCATTTATCAGCGGATTCGTCTATCCGCGGATATATTAGGGATCCGCTGATAGACAAATGCACTGATAAACACCTGCTTTCAAACGCTCCCATGCCTATCTGTGTAAGTGCTCGGTGAAGAATGTCAAAGATGTCTACGTTTGTCACATCAATGGTATAAAAGTGCTTCCAGACTTTGAACTTAAACGTGGCTGGGGCAGCTATTATTATTTTACTCACACTGCTGTCCGCCATCCCATTAAAAACCTCTTTTTCTTAGGCTAATTAACTTATGTTCACGTTTCCCTCATTCATGTGTTTGAGCGCCGCCTTGAAGTAGCGAAGCTGTGAGCAGGGAAATCTATTTAGAGCACCTTATTTTATTAATTAAAATATCGATATTTGGTGCGAGCATATCGATTCTCATATCGCACAGGGGTGCGTTTCCCAAAGCCAACTATGGTCGCAAGTTCCGTCGTTACCAATAGAGTTCAATGGGACTTACGATCATAGTTGGCTAACGATACTTTCGGGAAACGCACCCAGGACGATAATATATCGCCGTATCGATATTTTGTACCTCCCCTAATACAATGTAAAGTATTTGAGCTGGCTTGAAATGGACGCTCAGTGCCTCGTTATGCTCCTGGCATTTTAAAAACGCAGCGCTCCCATTGAAAACAATTGGAAAAATACACTAGCAGCAGGAAAAAACACTTTGGTGGACACACGGGCTTAGTGTTGCCAAAACACTCTAGCAGCAGTGAACTTTCAAATTACTAATCACCATTAATGTGTCAAGACTCAATATCTTTTCTCAGCCCACAATGACACCTCTCATCTTAAACTTGAAAGTTCATAAAGTCATTACAGAACAAAAAATTATATCAAATGTGTCTTGTTCATTGTCTACTTTGCGTAATTATCTCTTTACTGCTGCAAAAGAAGATCAGTGCTGGGACTTTGGACCAGTGTGATATAAAGCTCTGCTAAACAAACCAGTTGGTCAAAAGGCCCAAGTTGGTCGTTTATCCATGTTAGACGGTCCAAGCTGATTGGTCCAGCTGGAGAGAGCCAGATTATAATACCAAAATTCAGTTGCCACGTCCAGAAAATTCACCTTCATCAGGTAACGACAGGCCCAACCCAACACGTTATAGTCATTAGCTAGTTGATCAACTGGACCGACATCTTGGTCAAGCTGGTTAGAGCTGGTAGACCACATTGAACCAGCTGCTATGCTCCAAAAACCAGCTATGACTCTGTTTCTTCAACAGTGAACCACTAAACTCCCTCCTCCTTGCAGTTTAACTGGGATGAAACCATCATCACCAGCCCTTACATTAGCATCCCCTGTGCTTCAAGTTTGTCTAGATGATTGATTAACTGGACTCTCAGCTGTTGAAACTGGTTTCGACCTTGTAGATCAAATTGATCAAGCTGGTAGACCACCTTGGAATAGCAACAAATCAGTTTTCATGTCCCAGAAATGAGCATGACCTGAACTGGACTATCATTTGATAGACTTGTTATTGACCTGGTAGATCATCTTGATCAAGCTGGTTAGAGCTGGTAGACTACCAAACGTGTGCAAAAACAACAGTGTCCCAAAAATGAGTTTGACCACTTTAAGCTGGTATGAGCTGTTCTTTATTCTAGCAACACGTGGCAGTGTCCTCCTCCTTAAAGCTCTAACTGGGATGAAACCATCAGCACCAGCCCTTCCATTAGCATCCTCTCAGCCCCTCACAGACAGCACTCCACAGGAGCCAAAGAGCCTCTACAGCAGGAGTGTGTTATATCATTTAAAAAGACAGCATAAAATTGCCATTGATTCCACACCGAGGGGGTGAAGCAAATAAAGCCCCATCATCCTTCCTGCCAGCATGTCATAGCAAAGATGATTTAATCAAAGCAAAATCCTGCAGCTCGGCTCAGACCCCATGCCATAAACATTGTCCTCATTTATAGTTATAGCATATTAAAGCCTTTTAATGGCTTTGGTTATGTTCTTTGATTGCTAAAAACACATCACATTTTTTTCTCAGAGCTTTTTAAAGGACTCATTTCCTGTTGTACCACATTTGTTTAACGCAGGCCTGACCGCACTCACATCTGGCCAGTTGGACAACGATGAAGTCAGTGGATGCTGGACCGTGGCCATGCAGTCAGTCAGCAGTGAGAGATTTCTCACATAAAACCTCACTTCAATGGCTTCACCCCATCCAAATCTAGCATTAGTCCACAATAGGCCACAAGTTGAAACTGTCAGTTGTGACAGCAGAAAGGAACTAAAATACTAAGTTTGATTGTTCTGAACATTCATTCTTGTGTGATTTCAAAAGTGCAATAAAGCATTCAAACTGACCACTGTTGTTATTTCGAACAATCAATCTGTTACTCAATATCAGTACACTAAATTTTTCTTATTAAATTAACCCTGAATATATGTATTAATAATATATTTCTGTATATATTTGATAGTGATTTGAACATTTGCACTTTCACTCAAAATGTATCATCCAACTGGGCAATATTATCAAATCTATTGCTAGTTAAAATAACCAAAGACAAACTGTTCATGTTAAAATGTTATGAATTGCATATTAACCTATATGGTATTTTTGGGGAGTACATTTGAAGAAAGATATGCGTTTGGTTGCTAGTAATTTGAGGTAGTGTAGATATTGAGTAGTACTTCTGTCACTATGGACAATATACCACAAAGCATGAATTCTTTGGGTTTGATATTCCCCCGGTGAGACCTGTGGAGACAGCAGCCCTTCTCCTGTGTGCAGTACAAGACACAATGCCCCTGCTTCCCTGTCACGCGTGATAGATGACTCGAGGGTCTCCGGCTTCCATTAGCATCACAATAGACTAAACCAACAATATGGAGGCATTCACTCCAAGGGTCCCTGGCTTGGCTGGTCTGGGGGAAGGGCCAGAGAGGGGCAAAGGGAGGCAGGCAGGAAGCCTTTTACTCCTAAGAACAACAGCATTCAAGGAACACTGCTTGCTAGAAGGGGAACCCACATTGACAGGAGACAAAGAGTGAGATTTGTGCATTGGAAGTTGAGCAGGTGACACAGAACTAGATTCAAGTGCTCAAAATGAGGTACAAAAAAGGATGAGGTTCATGCAAAGGTTTATCCAGCAAAATTTCTAAAAAAAAAAATCAGGATTGTAACTAGTGTACGTTCACAACTGAAAAAATATCTTACTTCAAAATAATAGTGCAAGCTAACTACAAAAAATTATTGACTATTCTACTTCAAGTGTAAAAAGCTTAGTAAATGTGACAATATATTTGAACTTAAATTACAAGGAACTAAATCTTACAAGAGAAAGTGCCTAACCTTAATCTAACTACTGAAATCCATTTAGCATCTGAATCATGCAAACCAGTTACTTATTTCAGGGGGTTTACATTTCCTCATTACAGAGCCCCTAGCTTTAGAGAGTTGAGTCATAAGTTACACTTCAACAAAGTTTCTTTACTGGCATTATGGTCACATGAAGAAGTGGTTCCCAACACTGCACATTTTTAAGGGGGCGTTTACTCGACACTGTTTTCAACTAAAAGCAGAACTTTTTAGGCATTTTGGCCATTCGTTTACATGACAACAGCGTTTTGAGGGCCTGAAAATGCAAACTTTTGAAAACTGGTTTCAAAGTGCAACTTTTTGAAAACGATACCATTATCGTCTCCATGTAAACTACAAAAATGCGCATTTGTCGAAACGATGACGTCATGCCGATGCATATTACGTGTTCAGTCTATAGGTGCGTAGTGTTTCTTTACAAAGTGACATCGCCAACTACTGGCCTGGAATGCATAATACAACGTTTTTAATCTTTTTTTGCAGATCCATGTGAATAGGGATAATTTTGACAACGTTGTCTGTACGCGAAAAACGCAAAGGGAAAACTTTTCCATTTTTAGTACATAGTTGTGTAAACGTACCCTAAGTCTCCCTTATCTGACGCATCCATCTGAGAACTTGGAGTCTTAACTAATGAGCTGATGAGTTGAATCAGGTGTGTTTGATTAGAGAAACATTTAAAATGTTTAGTGCTAGGGTCACTCCAGTAGAAGGGTTGGGAAACACTGCCATGAAGAACCTTCCACATTAATTGTACAAAATGTCCTTGGTAAGTTTCTTGGATTTTTAAAATGTTCTTCACACTAAAAAAGGTTTCCTTTCACTGAACAGTTCTTTGGGGAACCAAAAAATTGTTTATTCCAGCACCTTTAATTTAACTAACTTGGACATGCACTTAGCATTACCCTGGCCTTTTAGGGTCAAAACCCTGGCCTCTCACCCACCCTTTGACTCGAACAAGCTCAGAGTTCAAGATCATGCATTTCACACTATGACCTAATGAGAGTGTGTGCATGTGTGTCTGGGGTTGGGTCATTCTGCCGGGTCCCCTGTGCCATCTGCCACCTGCTGAGAAAGCAAGACCTCACTCACACACACAAATCACATACACACATGAATCACCCACTTACCACACTCAGAAAGCCCCTTCATAGGAGAATGGAACAAGAAACAAGCTTTTCAAACCATGTCATGTCCATTTATTAGCAATGTTTGGTAAAGCAGGATTCACTTTTATTATTGCTCAAATAGGTAATAAAAAATTCAAGCAAATTATTTTAGCCTGACATACAATAAAACAGATAAAAGTATCCTCTAGACTTAGATTAAAAGGATGGACTCAGGATAAAATATGGAGACTTGTGGGATGGCTCTTTGTCTTGGGCAAGTGAGGAACCACCTAGCAACCCTAGCAAATGAACCACTGAAACATTTAAGACCCAGTATGCTTCATTTTCTGTGTTTAGCACAAGGCTTTCAAAGTATACTCCACTGACCGTGACCATGGACGGACGCGTTGGGTACGTGCGCATCGAAATAACCTCTTTTCAAGCGATCAGGATACTTGCACATGCACTGGTGTCCACGCGGATACAAAAATCGAGCTGTATGCAAATGCCGTGTGTGGAAATCCGTGGATTGTACAGACAATGGCAATTTTGTCATGTGGACTGTCCACGAACCAGAGCGTAAAGTCGACAAGGGAAGTATAAGCCCTGTTAATCACTCATGACACCAAAAATCATGGTGGCAAATTTTGCATGGGCAATATTAACATTCTCTCCAGAAAATGTAAAAATCTAATTGATTTGCATCCTAAAAAGCAATGCAAATGTAATAAAAAAATGTCCATCCAAGGAACTTTACTCTGGACCTCCGCTTGCTGACACTGAAGTCCAAAAGAGGAAAACTTAATATATATTCTCATCATTATGAAGGTGCCTGCTAGTCACTGTCAAGCTAAAATCACACTTCCATCAACACCCCCCAAAGCTTTCACAGACCTATACCTCTTCATGGGTCGACATTTCATTCGGTAACGTTATGCAGTTATGATTTATATACTGTTTAATGTTTGATGATTGCGTTAATTTACATGTGCTTAAGCAATGCGTCTATGTGAAAAATAAGCTTCTATGAAAAACTATGTGAAAAAAAGTATTTAGAGTAAACAAAAAAGTAAACACAACTACAAAACCAAGTATACTTAGAATACTTATTTATAATTTTCAGGTATATCTCGATCAAAAGATTGAGTGCAATAATAGGCCAAATATACTTTTCTGTCAGTATAAGTCAAGTATACATAAGTGTAAAAGTATGTCTGAGAAGTACATAAAGAATACTTCTCAGAAGTACATAAAAAGTAGACTGAAAGTATACTTTCTAATTTTTTAGTTTAAAAGAAGTATACAAATAGCACACTTGAATAAACTTATTTTTTGTAAGGGGAGCTCAACAACAAGACTGAACAACACATATAATTAATCACACAAAAATACTGAGAAATCCTTTTAATGCACCAGATAATACATTTATGGCGAAGCATTTAAACCCATCTTATAAGGAGGCATTCATTCTGTCTATAATCCACAACATCGCCAGGACAGACAGGTTCACTGATGGTACGTCTTTAATCTTTCAGATACTCTATTAAATCTAATCTTCACAGGCTTTCATTTATTCCAATCCACATTTGAGCCAAGGATTTCTGGCTTTGTCTCAGCCTTCATATCAATATGCCTATACTTCATGAGCTGATTCTCAATGCACATAAAAATCATTAAAAGCATTTAACCTTAATGTACAAAAAGCAGCTTCTGTTTGAGTCAATCACTTATCAGAAGCTCATGGGTGACGGCGAATGAGGATGGATTAGTGTGCGCCCTCATGAGACTGTAACACACGGCTGCCTTCAATAGCCACACTTGTTTTTGTGGTCTGCAAATGATGAACAAACAGGTCTGCAGGCCTGAAAAATGCTTCGTGTTTCTTATTCAGCTATTACGTCTTACTGAAAATTTCCCCCTCTCCATCACTGTCATGCAATGCACTGCCGATCTGAAGTGAGTGGGAATCTGGTATGTAACCAGGATCTACAAGCATATGCTGGTAATAGACCATCACTTCCATCCAAAAGATGGAGAAACTCTATAACTAGGACAGTTTATCAAGGATTCAAAGTAACATTGGTCTTCTTAAAAAGTTCCTGAGAGTATCTGATACATGGTCAAATGTTTTTATTAATAAGGTTTTGATTAGGTTATTTAGACTACAAATATTTAGTTTATAGTGATAGACGGATATGTTTGGCCAGTATGACCAATATTTGACTATTTATAGATGTCTATAACTTGGCCAATTAACATTTGTCCTTCAGTCAGTCTCAACATTGTCAATGGAATGTGCACATTTTCATTTTAATATTTTTTTAAAATAGAGTAAATACTTAGTGTGGTTTAATTTTTTTTTTTTTTTTAAGTTAAAATAGTTTTACAAAATTGGAAATGTATCGGTTTTCTTCCATAACTCGAAAATAACTGCCAGCCTATTAGTATCAGCCATAAAATATTGGTGCTTTAGTTGTTATATATATATTATAAACATATTGATAGGCCACTAGTTGTTAACATTTCCAACATCTTCCCAAAAAGGTCTCATTATATAATTGGGTGATTTATGGATGTCTTACCAATCCAACGACCAAGTAATTACAAAGAACCAGTTCGAAAACAACGATTCATTTGCAAAACTGAACATCACCAGTTCAAAGGGCACCAGAAATCAGTCAGTATGACTTAAGAATACAATCTGGTAATGCAGTATTTAATGCTGACTAATAGACGATCAATCTTACCACAAGTACATCGACATGACAGCCAATCAATTAATTCCTCATAATACTGTCTTTAAAAATAATAAATACCACTTTAAAAATCAATTGAAAGTGTACGAACACAAAATGAGATCGATAAGTAACTCCTGGTGACCTGCGAGAAGTCTGAAAGCTCTGGTCGCGGGCTCTAGGTCATGAGTCAGAAAACCACGGCAGGATTAACGGTGGGCATCCATTGTGGGAACAGACAAGCCACCAGCAGAAATCTGTGGGTCGCAACCTCGAGGCTTCACCGAGACAGAGAGGATTATGCTAGACGACCCCTCGTAAATCCTCACGGTGAGGCGGCAGGTGAGGAGAAAGAGAAGGCCTGGGTGTCTTTCCTCTATTTAGTCTTCTGTGTTTCCCAGCAGCCAGACTCCCGCCCTCCCTCCCAGGGTCTGCCTGTGCTCCCAAAGGACCAATTATTACAGCAAGTCCTCCACTGAATCACTCTATCAATTAGGAGGTGGTGAGTACATCATCACATATATTACTGCTGAGGCAGGCCTGGCTGTGGGGGTTAGGAGAGAGAGAGGAAGAGATGGATGGATGGATAGATGGATGGACAGCACACTGATATGCTAGAGCCTCCTCTGTGGTGCGGGACAACTCCACCTCCAGCCCTGCGGATGTGTGAACACACTGATGGCTGGCACCTCCCAGCGAGTGCAGGTTCAGAGCTAGAAAGAGGGTTAAATCAATATTTTCAATCTCTCAGGATCAATCCCACATCTGAACATGAGGAGAAACCTGTTAGCAGTCACCAATATGTGTAAATGAAAAGCCAAACTTCATGACCTTGATGGTCCTCGTTTTTAAGTTCCCCGCGCCATCTCCTGCAATGCGACTCTTCAACAAGCCCAAACTCAACTGAAATGTTTCAAGTTTCGAGTGAATTGGGCTCCTGTGCCACACCACCTTCTAGTATCGTCCAACTGAATATAAAAGTGTTTGACCAAAACACAAATTATTTAATAATCATTTAGCAAAGCCAGGGATGCACTGATATGATCATTTTGGCCAATAACGATAACCGATAACTGTTTATATTTGAAAGCCGATAACCGATATATTGGCCGATAAATCTAAATCCAAATTATTTCATTTTTGAGAGCCTGATTACAAAAACAAAAGTCTCACCCAAGCACACAATTATAATGATGTTATATTATATCATTATAATTTTATGTAACCTATATGACAGATTTGCTTTGCACATGTTGCGCTTAACTGTAGTGACTCCAATCATATCAAACAATTCAAAACCATCATGGTGAACAGTGCGCATCTGAAGTGTCTCAGCTGAAGGAAATAATCCATTATTTATCTGCTTTAATATATCGGCCAAATTTTCAAATTGAAATTATTAAAAATTAAAATTAGTATTTTAAAGATAGTATTTTTCTAACACTTATCATTTTGCTTCAGAAGACATTGATTCATGCACTGGAATCGTATGAATTACCATTGAGTTCGTTTTGCATGTTTTTTGAAGCATCGGTTTTGAGGAACTTATCCACTTATGCACTATATGGACTCACAGAGATTAATTATTTTTGTAAAAATCTTTGTTTGTGTTCCACAGAAGAAAGAAAGTCATATACATCTGGGATGGCATGAGGGTGAGTAAATGATGACAGAATTGTATACCTATTTGGAGTATCCCTTTAATTTCTGTTCTATAACATTTATGCGCAAGAAAAAAATAGGCTTGATTGGTTTTGATTGAGCTGAAACATCATATAACATATTATCGGTGGATTTTATTTTTGCTCACCCATTCAGTCTTGGATATGTCATCAGAAGAGTCATTTCAAGGCAGAGTCATCACATTTTGAAGAAAAATTACGTGCACAAGGAAAGACCAGGAAAATGTATTAAGAAGTTAAATAGGGGTTAATTTTGATTTTACGTATCATGCTGATTTATCATAATTTCAGGCTGAGTTACAGTATAACAACAGTGTAACAGTGTCCAAATTGTCAACACCAAAAACACACCCTGCCTTTTCTAAAATGTCAGTATGCAACAGAACACACTTCATGGAATATTGTATTCCCCAATGCAAAGTGCTTTTGACTATGTTTCCAATGTGACAAATGAATCCAAAGTTATTACAATTTTAATTCCCTCAGTTAAGTTTCTCACTTCAGTAAGCAGTACACTAGTATGCCATTATGAAAATAGCCACAATATGTTAACTAATGAATGCTGCTGCTTCTTTAAATTGAGCAGAATGTCCTGCTTCACTTGACAAATGCAGCCAATTGGAGAGGTGAAATATGAGACCAGCCTAAGTATGGCTGATTCTGCTGGATCCGCTCTTCAACAGTGAAGAAGACAGCTCACATGATCCCCACAAATCTCTGCAGTCATGTTAAAAAAATGCAGTCAAATATGTTGAGCCGGTACATTCATTCTTCATAATGGGATCTACCTTAATTATTGGTAAGATGCCTTGAGTGAAAAAGAACTAAATGGTGACTGACCTGAAAAGAAAACAAAAATTAGACCGTTGAATTTAAGTGAATTTCTGACATTCCAGATTTATTCTTCTTATTCCGGTATCATTCAGAATCACAGTCATTTTCTTCCATACTGGATGAAATTGCTTAAAATTGACCACAACATTTCACATGCCCTCATGGTCTTCAACTTCAAAACAAGCTCTTTGTGCAATCGGAGAAGCTGTCAATAGTATAATGTCACACTGTGGTCAACAAATAGCAAATATGAAATGCCTTGGGCGTTTTGCTATCAGACTTGGCCAGCCAAGCATGGGATAGACTAGACAACCCAAAGCACTTTGGGTCGCACTTCTTTTCACCTGGCAGGATCAGAGAATGTCTTGACCAGTGGGGACATGCAGCATGAGACCCCAGGGTTATTTAAACAACTCAGAAGGTCAACAAAGGGGCACGTCCTAGCCACAAACACTAGAGATAAGCGAAGAAATCTGAAACGTCCATTGAAAAACAGCCAGAGTCAATACAAACAAAATAAAGTTGGTTCTCTGACAGGCCCATATGTTTGCAATGTCTAAGTCCAAAAGAACGAGAAATTCCTCTTTATTCATTGTTAGCACAAAACATCAGGTGCTGACAAGCCCTAACAAGGCCGTCAAGACTAAGCTTTGTTAAGTGTGACACGACCAGGAGGCGTAAGATAAAGTCCACATCCATCAGAAAGCATGGCTAAATAGCCTCTGATCTGACAGATATTGCTGCTGCTTTTGTGTTTTCGGGATCAAACACATGCGTATTTTTGTCACTACACTGCACTTTCTTATTTTGCAGTCAGACGGACGTCAGTAATATGAATTTTAGGGCACACAATCAATGATAATTCAATATGCTTTGTTAGAAACCACTCCAAATATTTCAGCAAAATGAAAAAAATCCCACAAGGCACAGAGAAAAAGGCACAGTTAGTTTGCTGGTTTGTATTATCCATACAGAAAATCAATGCAGCTGTTCTGCTCAGGAACACATTATTCAGGGCACGGCGTTCAGCTGATTTTTACGCAAATAAGACCACAGCAAAAAAAAAAAAAAAAAAAGACTATTCATCATTTTGTTTCAAGCAAAGGCCGTTTACTGTGTAAGAACAATCCTGGTGGTATTTCTGAATCATATTGCTGGCATAAAACGTAATCACTTTGTAATCGGAAATGTGTTTCTTGCAGGTGTAAAACCACTGCGGCTTGTCAAAGCTACAATTGCGCACAAACAAAAGCGAGGGATTATATTGGAGGTTTGTGTTAGACTAAAGTTCTCCAGACTCCATTCTGAGCGAATGCAGAAAGCAGGGGCCTGAGCGGATCCCAGAATTCCTCATTATCCTCACAGCGGGTAGCTAGGGTGCGCCAGCGGTGCGAGCGCGAAGCGGGCCGCCGCTGAGGCAGGTCTGGGAACAGCGCTCTGGCAGCCCCACGGGGGAGGCCAGGCTCGCTCATTAGGCCTAAATGATCCACGGCAGCCCTGCAAACCAAGTGCCACTTAGTGCCCGTCGGAGACGCCAGTCCGGCCTTGATGAGATTGCTGAGCACACTGCATATCTATAATAACACGGTGAGCAAAAAAGGCCTTACAATGGTGGTGGTAACTCCGGCAAATGGGTCCAGTAAACGTTCAGCCGATAACGTGGCAGCGCGCTCCCTGAAAATGTCTTTCATCCTTTGGTCAGCGTTGAAATGACACAATATGATAAATGTTTGCCACCTTCAAAGCAAACAGATGCGCTGTGGGAACCGCTCTGGTGGAGAAAAACTGCTATCGCCAAGTGCGACTGTGACTAAAAGCAGCTCGTTGCTCCTGAGACAGATGGTCATTTCACATGTAATAATTACAGCAGCCTCATGTATTCTCACGTTCCCATCACATTGTGAGATTTACACTGCTTCATGGTAATAATCTGACTGATTATACTATTTTGTCTTCTTGTCAAGTAAAAATATTTAAACCTCCTTAAAGGAATTAGACCAATTTAACTTTATAAACTCATTTTCCTATTTATTTAAATGACCTTGTTTTGAAGATTGTTTATTTTTACTATAAAACAAAGCAAACAATGCTTTATTGCAGTGAACATTGTTGGATTGTATGCATTCTTTAAGAAAGATTCATTAAAATATTACTATTCTGTCATAATTTACTCACCTTCATGTTCTTCCATAATTTTGCTGCTTCTGCAGAACACAAAGGAAGATACTTTGAAGAATGTTTGTAACCCAACAGTTTTGGTGACGCACAAAAACGCACATTGATGTTTCTCAAAATACCTTCTTTTATGTTCCACAGAAGAAAGAAAGTCTGAATGGGTGAGTAAATGGTAATAATTAAAAAATGGTAATTTTAAATTTTTTGGGTGAACTATGCCTTTAAATGGGTCATGAACTGAGAATTCAAATTTTCCTTGATCTTTTGACAGTTAAGAGGTCGTTATACTACAAAAATATTCTGTACGTTTCAAACTTCAAAACTTCCTTGTTATTCCAAAAACAGCTTTTATTGAAACCAAGGATCTGAAAAATGTGGAATTATGATGTCATAGTGCTGGGAAAGGCCGCCTTTGCAGAAGAAGATCAACGCCTACTTCAACATCATCCCGTCTACATATCTACATATCAATTCAGGATGACTGGGCTAAAAATAACATTACCTTCCAAAGGATCCTAATGCTAGAAAATTAGTTTTATTTATTTTCAACTATGTGAATGTCTCAGCAGAGCATTATTTGTTTGTATTCGGTACATTTCAATGTAGATTATTTGGTCATTCAGTCGCAATTTCGGCGCAGGCTTTGCAAACAGACTTTTACGATATGGATCCGACAGCAACGCCACTTCATGTAAGTAACACCGTGTCTACACCGGATGCGAGGAGCGGGACGCGACGCGCAAAAAGACAATAGAACCCATTATAATCAGTGATACTGTGTACACTGGATGCGGCGCGACACAACACAAATTCCGGACAGTAAACGGATTCCCCGTTCTATTTCTGATGTAGTCCAAGTGCTTTGCAATGGTCGGTTTGTCGCGTTCAGCGAAGACAGCTTTTAGCTGTTGTGGCACGCCGCGATACGTCTAGTGTAGACACGGTGTAACAGTGTTCATTATAATGCCTGATCTGTGATCAGTGATTTCTGATGTGTCATTTTTTTTAATTCAGTCAGATTTTCTTTGTCTCAAAATCATTTAAAGCTGTTTATGGATCAGTAAATCAAGTGAAAATGGTGAAATGGTCAACTTCACGTCGTTTCTCTTAGTAGCATTAAAATAATTTAAATTGTGATTAAAATATATACAGAAAGCGATCAAAGAACACTCTCTTTATAATGGCTGAAGCTGTCAATCACACAGCACCAGTTTATCTGGACACTTGCCAAAACTCCTGTTATAATTAGTAACACTGTTGAACCACTTGCTGTATTTACATCATGTTTGCATTGTTAGTTATGGTGAAAGCATTCATGAGAGTGCAGAAATCATTCACGCGATTATCATCGGCTACAATGCTCATCACTGCAACCTTTCATATGATAGGAATAGATCTAAATATAATGCTATAATCAATACTTTTCACAATTCATTAATCTTGACAGCTGTAATAGTAAAAACGTAGTAAAAGTGTTCAAGAGAGTTCCACATGTAATACTTATTTCATATGCAAAGACGTTAGCCAATAACAGCAGTGGGCGTTTACACTGAAATCTCACAGCAGACACGCCCCTTAAAACAAAGCGTTCGAATCAGAGGCTTAAATCAGGGTAGGAAATGGCCATTTATTTCTAAATTATGACAATTTTTTGATGTAAGTGCACCTCAAGAAACATTATAAAATAATAAATAGAAATGCAGTTCATGACCTCTTTTAGATGGTGTACTGTGGCCGAGGCTACCACACGCAACAACCAACCAACCAAATGTTGAGGCCATGGCTGGTTGGGACGATTCATGGAACATGGAAGATATAAATTTTATCGCTTGATGCTGTATGCATTATAGCTGATTTTTTTTCAACAAAAATCTCCAAATATCTGCTTGAAATGCAAATGAGGTAAAAAAAACAAAAAACTCTGAGTTTCTACATATCACACATCACAGTTAGCATCGTGCTGTGGCGCATTACTCCTAACAATTTGACTTAAGGCTCTGCTGCGTGCACAATAACATCCATTAAATGCAATTTCTGGGAACTCAATGTCCCATTGTGCGTTTCTTGCCATATTTCACATCTGGTCATGTGTTCATTTATATAATCCAGAGGATATGTAATCACACAGGGAGTGCTGAATGGAGGCTCGCAAAGCAGGTGAATTATGTAAGTGCCGCGTCTTCGCTTCTTTCAGCTGAAGGGGACCGCCACTTTCTTCCACCCCTTTTCATGCTCCTCTCATCACAAAGCAGCTGTTGTGATGTTTTTCACCGCGGTCACAATTAACCTCTGAGGCTGGGCAGGGAGCCAGCCCCGGCACAACTCAGGGCGCTAGAGAGCCCATCAGGTAAACAGTATGATAAGCTTTGCTGCAAAAATTAGACATTGTTTTGAAGTGAGAGGCAGTTGCTATAGTGACTGTTGCTAATTAACTGCATTCAGCCAGGGGAACAAAGGGCTTAAGGGTACTCAGGACGGCGTCTCTTGCAGAGAGCTATGCGCAGTGAATATGTGCAATCCCGCGGGTCTCTCTGCACCAAAATACCTGCGCCTCTCCTTCTCGAAGAGCCAGGAGACGCACGACGGCCGTTTTATCGAGGCTAAAGGCTGCTGGACACCAATTATAGAACTGTTTGAATCTCGATGCCATCGAGTTCTGAGCTGACCTAAAACAAAAATAATCATCCAATCCCCAGCCAATCAGGGTGCTTCATCAGCATGGAGGACCTCTCAAAGGAGATCTCATCAGCTCCTGTGGCATTCTGGAGAGTGGCCTGTCAGCTAGTGCATTTCATTAAAGCAATGGTACACAACAGAAAAGAATCAAAGAAACACGAGTCAGAATGTTGTAAGGTCATCCTTACGGGGTTAAGAAATGTTTACTTGATTATCATTAGATTAAAAAATTAGACTGCAAAAAAAAACTATATATTTTCAAAATCGACAAGTCTGATCCAAGCTGGCTTTTTTAATGAGGATAGATTTATAGATGCAACTCTTCTGAGAATGTTTTACCATGCTAATTGACCCTTCGCAAAGACCCGCCCCCCTTAGTTACCGTTGCTTTGTCCGACAAGCCGTGGCGCTGTCACACTACATGCAGTGAAAAATACATCACGGAGCAAAGAGGACACCGACAACACGTCGACAGACAAGACAGAGCAGGTTACTTATGATATTAAACAAAGTCCCAGCTTTCAGACGGTGTAGTTTTTAAAGAAATTCAAACAATAAAAAACGTTTTGTGGCTCTTTAATGTGTCGTGACCATGGTCGTGACAGATTGCTGTAGCGTCTCAGCTCAAGCGACTCGTGAACTGATCATCTCTTCCTACTAGTTAATTTATAGCATCAAATAAACATGAATGAACATCAGAAGGAATGTTGTTTTAAACGCGGAAAGACGTCAATATACACAATTTTTCAAGTTTAACTCCACCGAGGTTAATCTTCTAACTCCTGACTGCTTTGTCGGACAAAATGGTGGATTCGGCGTTCTGATTGGTTAGATCGCTTGTCAATCAAACTCCCTGTGAAGGGCCAATTGACTAACAGTTTAAAAACTGCTTGTTATTACTGCCTTAAAAATATCAAAGATAAAAAAAAATAATTACAACTAGTCAACATCATTAATCACTACTCAGTTGTTGGATAAATAGATCATTGTGACGTGTCCCTACTGGTCTTGTTGTGTTTTACATGGGATTGTGGTATTTTCACCATGCTTCTTAAATAACTTATCCAGAAAAACTTCCTTGGACCAATCACCAGGCAGCAAGTTTTGCCAGCTAACAGCATGGTTATGCTGGTTAGACCATCAACCAACCAGCACGAGCTAACATAAACCAGTCTGGATTGGTTTTTCTATTTAACCTTTGTATTAGGTTCACATAATGGCTACGATTTTATATGAACTGGGTTAAACTGACAATACAATTCACCGACAAAAAAAAATCCCACTTTGAAAAACAAAACAAAAAAAAAAGGTTAAAAGTAAATGTTTTATACTTGCTTCCCTAAACAAAAAAATATACTAAAATGTATTTGAAATACATTTATTTTGTGCTAAGTATACTACAAATACATTTACATATTTATGTGCTTAATAAAAATACCCTGCAATTGTATTTTTGGTAAATTAAACTGGTAAAAGGCAGTTTTTCTGTGTGCTTTCCTGAAGCTCAAACAGTAGAGCACAGCGCTCGCAACGCCAAGATTATGGGTTCGACTCCCAGCTAAATCAACATGGATGAACTATTAAAAAAGCATGTCTTCAACATAGTGTAAATTTCTTCTGACAATACTGCAAGCCAAACGCATAAATGTAAATATCCTTAGAGGGTAGCTGAGAAACTGACATTAAAAAAAAATATATATATAATAGGTTTGTGCAGCTGTCTTTAACCATGAAATATATCATAATCATAATATAAATTTCGTACGCATGTTCCACAACACATTAGTGATGACTGCAGGCATGATCATCAATGAGAAAAAGTCACAAAACTTCGAGAAAAACATAATCGTTTAACCAGTACTGATCAGGGCTGCGTTTCCCAAAAGCACCGTAAGCCTAATTTGATCGTAGAACAATTGCCACCAATGGTCTCTACGATCAACTTAGGCTTACGATGCTTTTGGGAAACGCAGCCCAGACTGATCTGCAGATAAGATTGACCCACAAGTGTTAAATGCTAGCCTTTTGTTAAAAAGGAGCATTGGCGGAAAAGTCAGTTTGTTTAATGCAGTTAAGGCATAAATACAAATAAATATTTTTGCAGAATGAAAACAAAAGAATTTCAGCTGGTCAAACTTCTTGATTTCAAGGGCAGAGCCTGTTATGTCTGTTTTGTATATGGGCCACAACAGACACACACAACAACCCAAGAATCAAAATAACCCTGTACAGAAAAAAACGGCCCATTAACCACATTCAATTCACCAAAAATGCCAATCAAGTCTGTTTCTCTAATTTGTCCCGGAACCCCACTGACAGACGCACCCTCTTGTTTTGACAGTTGTAACGGCGCTTGTTAATGCTTGAGTGAGTGAGCGGGTCACAGTTCACGGTGTGATGGCTTTGGCACTAGGACCCAGTGACAGCTGCAGAGCTGAAAGACGAGACTATACAACGACTCTACGCTCAGAGAGAGGGCAGCCGCAATCTGCTGCCTTCAATGTCCCGCCAAACTTTGTGAAAGCCCAAACACTGCCATTTATATATATAAATGGATATGACATGAGGTTCAAAATTCAGATCCATGTGCACACAGACAGTAATCTTTTGGCAGGTAACTTGATAAAGCGACAAACGATAACCTATTCCATGTTAAAATCTTAAGTTTTTTATTAACCATCTGTGACCATGACGATGGGACATTTTGGGCGATCACCTGGTTTCCGGCCAAAATCCCATTTGGTTCAAAATGCTGCTCTTTAAAACTGTACATCAAACATTAAATATGTTCTGATTTGCTGTGATTGTGTAATATCACACAGAAGCTTTACATGCAGCGTGGACAGACAAATTTCTAGTTGCTGAAAATGTTATTACTCATGGCGTAAGATGAGCGGACGGCCTGTCATCCAGACTGTTGCTTTGGCTTATATGGAATTTAACGTCCCTTTTCTAGAGCCATTAAAGTCAGTATATATATATATACTTATAAGATTTCTGGCTACAGTCTTTCTCTCTATCCTCAACATGATCCCCACATATACTATTGCTTTGTCATTCGTCTTTTCTTCCAACAACTTCACCGTTCTGTAACAGATTAAGACAACAACCAAAAGAAAACAATTCATTGGAGGAGTAACTGAATCAATCTGCTTTTAAAGCATCAAGTCTAAACTTTGTTGGTAGGGATTTGTGAACAAATCTGATTCGTCTACAGTATGTGATCATCTGCTTGTAATACGTAGTGCATGTGTAACAATGCGGCCCGTGACAGTGTGTTGCTTTCTTGTTGTCTCTGCCTGTGGTCTGGAGGACTGTGAAACATTACTCCTGAGGCTATGATGGACATCGCTGTTGAGTAAACATGCAACCGGACACCCTGAACAGCTGCTAAAGCTGACCTCTAGTCAATCTCTGCACTCTCAGACAGGTCAGCAACCCCAGCACTGCTTGCACGGTCAGGTGATTGTCTTGATATAATTTCCTGTTGGATCTATAATGGCTCACATGCTGCTTCCTTTGTACAAGAAACTGTAATAGAAATTTCAGCACTGTTTCATTATTCAGCATTGTTTCATTCACTATATAATTCTCTTCCCAACTGCAAAAACTCATACCTATATTTAAAACAATATTCACTTATGTGAGAAGCAAAATTGTGCGTTAAGATTTCTTTTGACAGAACTGTCTTGAATATGGTGCAGTATACAGTGATATTTTGCAGTTTCATTAGCTGTTTTGAGCAATAACATTGAAAATAAAAGTTCAATGCAAAGGGAGAAATTTCTTTTACAGAAATCACTTTTTAAGGACTACAACAAATGGCTGGTAGGGACTACAACGAGTTTCTTCCTGGGTTTGTGACATCACAAACCCCAACATTTACATAAACCCCGCCCCCAGGAACACGCAACAAAGGGGGCGAGGCCATATTGGGCTGCAAGAGTTGTAGTAGAGTGTTGTTGCCATACTGTCATTTTACGCCGGACTGCTTCACAAACGAGGGTCAATTCAATGCTGGATTTGCACAAAAGATTAACATGACGACACATGCTAGTCAATGAGCTGAATCAACTCCACAGCAACTACATAAATTTATCCACTAACCATTCAGAAATGTCCAGTTTCATTCTAAAAGTTGTAACTTCTTCCTGAGTCTCTCCATCAGTGTCGACTCCGGTTTGAACAATGTAAAGCTGAACACCGTTACTGACAATCCTCATTTTGGCTGCGTGAGATTCTCCAGCTTTGTTGAGCAACTGAAGCGCGAGCCGTTAAAGCTCCGCCCTCTTCTGGAAAGGGGGCCGGGAGCAGCAGCTCATTTGCATTTTAAGGGACACACACTAAAACGGCATGTTTTTGCTCACACCCAAACAGGGGCAAATTTGACAAGCTATAATAAATAAATAAAATATGTGGGGTATTTTGAGCTGAAACTTTACAGGCACATTCTGGGGACACCAGAGACTAATATAACATCTCGTAAAAGAGGCATTATAGGTCCCCTTTAAACAACCATGTAGGAAGACGTATCATGGCTGTTGATGACAATGTCAAGATTCATCAGGCTCAAATTGTGAAAGAATGGTTTCGAGAGAGCATGAAGAATCATTTTCACACATGAATCGGCACCTCTGAGTCCTGATCTTATCCTCAGTTTACGTCTTTGGGATGTGCTGGAGGAGACTTTACAGAGTGCTCACCTCTTGCATTGTCAATACAAGATCTTGACCAAAAATTTGTGATGTTATTTCCATCAAGCGGTGCACCGATTTTCGGTATATATATTTTTTTAATATATAATTTATACCTGTGATGGCAAAGCTGAATATTCAGCAGCCATTATTCCAGTCTTCAGTGTCACATGATGGTATTCACAGTATTCCAAATATTAAGCAAACATTGATAATAAGAAATGTACCTTGAGAAGTACCAAATCAGCATATTAGAATTATTTCTGAAAGATCATGTGACACTGAAGACTGGAGTAATGATGCTGAAAATTCAGCTTTGCCATGACAGGAATAAATTACATTAGAAACTGGTTCTTTAAAAATCATATTTCACAATATTAAATTTTTTTCTATATTGTTCAGCAGATAAATTAGCAGCCTTAGTAAGAGACTTACATCATCTTGAATGATAGTGTAAATCATTGGTTGTACAATTTATTGTACTATAAGTACATAATCTGGCTTAAAGATGTTGTTTTTGCATTGACTTATATAACATAATACAGAAAACCCCCAAAAAGAAACCCTCTTTATATCAGTCTGAGCAGTAGTGAATCTTGCACTTGGACTTTGTCATTTAAAACTGGTCAGCCAAACTTATTTCCGTGCTTTAATTCTTAACGGAAGAAGTGAATGAAAGTGAGTTTGAGAGCAGAGGGTGTACAGGGTTGCCCAGAACACTTTTGTAGCGGCAGCTGAGAGGCTTTGCTGCCACTCCTAAACTTTACATTTCATTTGGCCGGAGGGGTCACATGACAGCTGCAAACGAATGCCCCGAGGGCCTTCTGCTTTCACTTGACACTGACAAGCTGTGAGGGACTCCAACACCGCAGAAAGAAAATATTCCCTCTTTCCATGACATCACCCAGCCAGGAATGGAGGAAAGGGGGAGGACGGCAGGAGAAGGAGAGGAGGAGGAGGAGGGGGTGGCACAGCTGGTGACAGCCGCAGTACCATCTGCTCCTGACTAATAGTTCATGCTGCTTTACTTACACTCCCACTACTCAACAACAACCCAACGAACGGGAAGCCTGCTGCAGAGGCCCGCGAAGACTTCAGAGATTCCTGACTGACAATTATTCTCATCTTTTCCACCCCTTCAATCTCATGTGATTCCTCAGAGCCCTCAGTTTCACTTCTCACCTCCAGCGATCACCTCTGGGACTGATCCACTCAACCCTGAGGCTACAACGTAGGGGATTCGTGTTGCTACCTTGTCATGTGACATTTACAACATGTCTTAACCAGATGCAAAGTGACAAGTTTCCAGCAACAAGTCATTTCTCTGTCCACAGTAAAAGTCAAATATATTTAAATGGAAAAACAGTGTTCATAATCCACATTACTTATATAATGTGAAGTGAAACAGCATTTTCAATAAGAAAAGTAATACTTATGGATGTCTTCATTCATTTTCAAACACCAAACCATTAAACTTTTATTTTGACAGCAGGGATCTTATCTTTTGTTTATAAATGCTTCTCATTACAAGTATGGAAGTATGTATCATGAATCCCAACAGATTTTTTTTCTTCTTTGGAATGACCTGAATTGTGGCCAACAAGACCAGGAACTTGTATCATAAAAGTGGGACAATTCTGATTTCCTGTTGATTTAATATACAGCCACTGAGCAAGATTTTTGACAGACTAGATTTCACCATGGCTGAAAATTGGAATTAAGTGACCCTTATGAAACAGTATACTGTTTCAATACTACTTGGGACTAAATTGGCCCACGTTTAGTGTATAAAAGTATACTTTTAAGTATACTTTAAGTGAAACAGCAGTAAACTTTGAGTACACAACTAGTTTAAGTTTTTGTTTGTACTGCAAATATATTACAAGTGAACTAATAGGTACACTGATAAGTTTACTAGTCAAATACTTGTAGCACATTTTTTAGTTTATGAAGGTACACTTTGACGTGTACTCTCAGTAAACTACTAGTTTATTTACTAGTTTAAGTATACTTGTAAGTTTTCTTTAAGTAAACATAACTTCATACTTATAGTTTACTATATATATATATTATTTTTGCACTTTAAGTATATTACTATATTCCTATTTAGGTATTAATTTTTAATACTTGAAATATACATTTAACTGTAATTTAACTCCATTTTTAAAAACATTTTATTCTAGCTTCATGCATCCTTTTTATCAACACTTGAATGTGAGTAAGTTTAATTAAAAAGCAACATTTTAAACAAAAATCGGAGAAAATCGCATTTTTGAATGACAAAGACTACATCCGGATGGGATTCAGAACGATGATCAAAACACAGTTCGAGTAGATTGAGTTAACTCTTCCTGGGTCGACATTGCATTCGGTAACATTAGGCAGTTTTGATTTGTATGCTGTTTAATGATCGCGTTATTTTTTCATTTGCGTAAGCAATCTTCTATCACTTGCTTCTGCTTCTTCACCTGTGTTTTGATCCGGAGATTCTGTACTCTTTCAGAAGATGCTTAAGTGTTTCCAGTGAAAACACGGATAGCCAGAAAACCCACCCTGCGTCCCAATGTCCATACTATCCATCCTAAATAGTATGTGAGATCAAAATAAGTGTGTCCCAAAGCATAGTATGTTGAAAAGAGTATGCCAAAAGTCCCGGATGGTCTACTATTCCCGGTAGATTTTCGAAGTGTGGATCCGTGTACACTATAAAGGCTAATATTGCCCACAACCCACTGCGCGTTGGACGAGGATTCAGTTCAGAACTACAAACACGAGTAAAAAGTGTTAAAAAACTACAAAACATGGCGGATGTGCGCGATCGACGCTGAGATGTTTGAGTGACTAATAATCAGTTCAACCTGATAGAAAATATATATTTAATATTATCCGTGTTATTTTTCATCTGCAAATACCAATGTGGACTTTTATAAATATCCGAATGGCCATTCACTTTTAAATGCATCATTATGCATTAATATGAGGAGAGTTCTCCACATGAAAGACCCGCGACTGCAGATCACTGTGCTGCATTTCTCTCCGGTACAGTAGAAATTTTTACTAAATGAAATGTGGAGGATGTAAGATGATTGACAGGCCAGTTTACGGTGACAGGATGCGACAGAGAGCAAAGACGCGATTGTATGACGTGATAGTATGTCCCAAAGCTTGTCTACTCTTTTGCTACACACTCAAAAGTATGTACTTTTTGTTCACAGAAAGAGTACATACTTTTAGGGCGTAGTATAAGTAGGCGAATTGGGACGCAGCACCAGTCAATGGTGGGGAAAGAGTATATTCCTATGTACCTTACCAGTGGACTAGCCTACACAAAAATTCACACACTCAGAATTAGGAACATATCTGTTTTCTTTATAAATCAATATTTTCAAACCATGTGATTTTATAAGACAGTATGTAAAACTATGTGAAGAAAGTATTTAATAGGCTACTCAATCAAAATATTAAATAATTTTTGGTCAGGATGTTGTACAATGCAAGAGGTGAGCACTCGTAAAGTCTACTCCAGCACATCCCATGTGAATTTAAGGTCTGGACTCAGAGGTGCCAATTCATGTGTGAAAATGATGCTTCATGCTCTCTGAACCATTCTTTCGAAATTTTAACCCTGATGAATACCTCAGTTGATGACCGAAGAGATTTATCAATTGCAGCTGGTAAGGACAAGGTGTTGTTATTTACCACATTATATTTTGTCAACTGAGCTACACCAAAATCGACACCTTACATTTTTCTGTCTACTGTTGATTGGTTTTCTGAAGAAACAAAGAGACTGTTTGTGGCCATATCCTGTATGGTATAGTTTGGAAGAAGCACAGTGTTCTTACCATACATCTTGCCCTCATCCGAGAGGATAATTTTGCGGCGTCCACAGGGCGGGTAGATGGCCAGTGCCTCCTGGAAGCTCTGCTCTATGTCAGGGCTCCACACCCCCTCAGCATCATTGTCAATGGGCTTGTCTGCTGAGTCGCTCATCCTCTCAATATCCTCGGCAGAGCTTTCACTGCCACTCCAGCTGCTGGGATCAATGGTGGCGGTTGGGACCTCCAAGCCGAAGCCTGGAGCAAACTAGGGTGAATCCTGGAAGTGACATTAAACAGAGTTATGGTTACTCTCTCCAGCACAGATATCTGCTGATAAGATTTCAGGTGATGCCAGGTGATGGTAGTATCACTTTAAACTCATGCCACAGTTGAGTCAGAACATGTAAGACCATTCAAACAAACAGAGAAAACGTTTTACAGAGATTGCACTCTTTGGTGAATTCAACGAATGGCTTACTCATAGTTGTCTCGGCCTATTAAACTGGACTGAGAAACACTGAGAAGCTACACACTTCAGCTTCAATGGATTGGATGGGTGAAATGCAGAGCACAAATTCTGAGTATGGGACACCATACTTGGCTACATGTCATGTCACTTTTTGAACTACATTTAACTGTAAAATGCTCTTTTCGTTAAATTGTCAGTCAAACTGTCAATACCGAAATAAAGGTAGTGCTCCCCAAATAACTTTTTTGTAGCATTATGACTGCATGAATTTTGAAGACATGCATCTAATATTGCTGCAACTTAAATCCAATTGCCTGAGGAAATTAAGTTTCCGACTAGAAGGTTTATCCTTAAACATTTCTTAAAACCACCTGACATTTCCATAAAAACCATAAAATTTCTCTGTCAAAAGCAGAACTATCTCAAACTCAGTTGCCGGTTTCGAGTTGCCCCTCCTTGTCAACATCCAGGGCAATATTGCCTTCATATTCCTATGAATGAATGAAAATGAAATAATGACCAACCATCTACTCTATTCTAAATAAATAACCTGAACAACATACAATAGTGAGATTAATTTTTTTAAATGGATTGATGAATTTTTTGGGGGCTACAAAATCTGGCTAGAGCCAGGATATTTTTAAATATATCTCCGATTGTGTTGGTCTGAAAGAAGATAGTCATATACACCTAGGATGGCTTGAGAGTGAGTAAATCATGGAATAATTTTCATTTTGGGGTGAACTATCCATTTAAATCTGTTCATCATATAAAGAGATCGAGTCTCTTCAGAAAATTTGAACTAAACAGCTCAATTCATATGAATTATTTTCACGATTCTTTATGAACTTTTTGAAGTATCAAAGTGGTAGTCACGAAGCTGTCTATGGAGGGACAGAAAGCTCTCAGGTTTCATTAAAAAGATCTTTATTTGTGTTCCCAAGATGAACAAAAGTCTTACGGGTTTGGAACGAAATGTGGGTGCGTAAATGATGACAGAATTTTCATTTTTGGGTGAACTATCCCTTTAAGAAAGTAAATAAAGTCCATTTTAATATCATGTTGACTTTAGAAGGTTTGAACCAGCAACTTCCCAGTTACCAGCCCTGAGCTTTGGTCACTACTCCAAATCACCCCGTAAACTGGGGACATAAACTGTAAGAAAATAATTTCCTCTTGAAAATTTTATATTCTCCATCCAACCCAACTTCACATAAACCACTGATGAGGTCCAAAATGCAACACCTTCAAGAACTTGTGAGCATTCTTGAAGACTCTCCCCTTTTCTCCGTGTACCACTCCACTCCTTCCCCCACCCTTCCGACAGCTTCCTCTCTCCGTGCCTTCTTTCATTCAGGCAGCACAAGCTGTTGTGATGTGGACTAGCAGCATATGTTTCTTCTAGAATGTCAGTTCACGAGGGGGGAAGGGAGCAGGCTGTTGGGAAAAAAAAAAGGGGGGAAACGCTCTGGGAGAGTGGAGAGAGCTTTTACTGAATTCCGTGTTTGTGTGCTGAATGCTGACACTGCAGAACAGACTCACAGACTGATGAGAGAGGAAAAAAAGCCTCCCCTTTCTGACCACTAAATGCTTTGGGCCTTCATGCTCCCCCCTCCATCCAAACTGAATAATGAACTACACTGGTAATCACTTCCAGCACTGCTGCAAACATAATGTGGTTGTTCAGTGCAGTACCTCATCTTGGAGCCGCATTTTCCCCCACTGTCAGATATACAAACTGTTTAAAGATGGCCAGTTTGAGGGGAATGCTCAGGAGCTCAGCATAGATAAACATGTTTACTTCAGCCATCCTTGCAGTGCTGGCTCCCATATGCTAACAGAGAGCCTTCTTGAAAAATGTCTGCCATTGGTCCCTTGGCCACGTGTGGCCTACTTGAGAGCGGGAGCTAAGGCCAATGTCTCAACACGTCTGTTTCGCCTGATTGAGTTTGACATCCCTATAGAAAATACCAGTGACAAGAGTGTATGCTTTTGAAGTGAAATGAACAATCCCACTTCAACAGGTAGTTTTAGTTTAGCTCTAGACCAGCCTGCAAAAAAGTTTTGTGAGTCTGATTTGAACTAATGAAGCACAATTTATTAATTATGAATAATAAAAAAAACATTTATCTGCCCCCATTCAAGGTGCTGTAATTGCACGACTGGAAATATCTGCCTTGGGATTTATCTTAAAAGGAACGCTGCCATAAAAGACACTGACTTGAGTCTTCATTGTAAAAATTAAATAGAGATTAATGCTTACAATTAAAGTTACAAAAGTTATTCAGTCAAGAGCAGCGAGTGACTTTCTCTTTGTCTTTTGTTCTTTGATTAATATTAGGCTGCTGTTACTTTAAGAGCTTATGCACAGATCCAATATACTGTTACACAGCATGTGTTTTCTCTCAAATATTTATGTTCCAAAACTGACTGTATTTCACTGAATACCAGTCAAGACAGTCATTTTGACATAATTTTGTATGTATTTGACTGTTTAAGCACAATAAGCCATGAAAAAGGTACTCACAAGCTGTTTGAGAGGCGGCTTTATGTGCGCACTGCTCATATAGATCAATGGTGCATGCTCTTTTGGTAAAATCTTTGGTCAAATTTAGTTAAATTATGCGCAATACAATCACTATTCAACCGGAGCGAATGAGAGAAATGAGCGAGAGGAGGAGTGTGTGTCAATTCACTGTCGGCGAGAAGAGAGATGCGCAGCTGGCATCAGTGTATCAGTGTATCCGTTCGGTTTATGCAGTTAGGCGATGAATACAGTCAGTCACAGGCGATCCACACTGTGTTTGCTAACCACCACAACAGGAAAAAGTGCAGAAGAAGAAGAACAGATGAACTAGATGTGCGTGTAATCTCTCAAATGGTGTTTCAACCACGGAAAGACATCACTAAAACAGCTTGAGAATAATATCTCATGTAGCATTACATTTACCTCATGCAAGTCATTTAGTGTCCACAGCATGTTAGTTCACTAGAGAAATGAACTCTAGAGGGAAGAATTTCACTCAATATGTGCACTATATTAGCATATACAGTATATTTACTTTACCTGTTAGTAATTTCTTAATTATTTAATGTATGTTTAAATACATTTGTCAAGAAAACAAGTTATGACAGCAACTGTGTAAATGATTATACAGTACTTCAAAAATGAAATGAATTTTTTGAAGTGCTGGTGCAGCTAGACCAAAAAATATAATTTGAAAATCCAATTTTTTTATAATATTACAAACCCTACTTAAAGCAAAACCATTTGTCTATTTTAAATGGCGTATCATATTTAGCAAATGAGCATATTTTCAGTAGATTATTTAAGCCTTGGTAGTAAAATGAGATAGGAATTAAATCTTAATTTGCACAAGATGAATGCAAGGTTTAAACTGCACAAGATGAATGCTCAGAATAACACTAGGCCATGGCAATTTCTAACCACTCACTGCTCTGAGTTTTATCACCAGACCAAATGGATCTACTCTGAATTTACATTTCCACTTACATTAATTGGAGGTTATTCTGCCTTTGATGGTAATGGAAAGTGTAGTAGCTGGTTTTTAGATAGGCAGCCACTTTTAGTGGAGAGAAACAGTCAGTCTGATGCAGCGGATCACTGCTGCTGGACTAGGTTTATACGGTTGGGTTAATGTTAGTGACTAAACCATGGGTTGCATCGAAGGCTAGTTACTTCTAAACGTACAAGTAAAGACAAGCAATGTTTGCTGTTGCAGAACAAACGTGAAATGAACATGCATTTACAGAAACAAGTGTTAAAGAAGAAAAATCAATAGCCTAAAAACAGCCTAATCACGCGACATGGCTGAAGTCCCTCGATGATCATTTAGCCTTCGATACATCAACGTAACTGATTCACCTCTGCCACTATTTCATGCAACATCTCTCATGGGGAGCCCAGATCAATGCCGCCTAAAAGATAATGATAATTTCCGCCTTGTTCCAGAGCGCTGCATTATTGGATTACTTCAACATGCACAATAAATGAGAGTATGATTAAAGCAGGATTTTATCTTTTAACCTTTTCCCCTGCAATTGATAAAGACGTCATTCATCAGATGTGACCAAGAAAATCCTTCGCAGCGATGCATGTGCTAACTCTTTGGCAAAAGTGAACAACATTTAAGAAGACGACTCTAATAGACTTTGTTTTATATCGGGTTGTTGTCTTACTGTAAGTGCTCTCAGAAATATTTCACAGCAAACTGTCGGTTCTTACATGTCTTGTCTAAATAGAGACAAACAATGGATAAAAGTTTGCTGGAACCATCTCTTTACTTCTAGGAGGGAGCTTATTAAATTTACGCCTGAGAGAAACAGTCATGAAAATACGAGGATGTTTACCTCATAAGCAAAATCAAAATTTGAGCAAAAAAAAAACACGTATTTTTTTTACACCTAAATGTAAAAAAAAAAGCTTCTGTATTTGTACTTTAAGTGTATTTTGAATGTACTGAGCTGCTATGACAACTTAACTTCCCTTCGGGGATTAATAAAGTTTAGACTAATCTAATCTAAATGTTATCTATAGTGTTGTCACAATAATAACATTTTAAGGAGTTGATATACCAATACCAGTGTAATTTCATGATACTAGACACCAAAGCAAAAATGAATATTCACTTGAGTAAGCTCATTTAT
>RJVU01052005.1:1282271-1309703 GCA_003731715.1 Anabarilius grahami
TATATATATATATATATATATATATAGAGAGAGAGAGAGAGAGAGAGAGAGAGAGAGAGAGAGAGAGATTACTAAATATCTCTTTTGAAGTGTATATGATTTATGTACTACATTAATACCTAAGGTGGCATCTTGACCACAAAGTGCTTTTGATTCGCACATTTACTTTTGACATCCAGAATCTAATGCAAAAGTTTTAATCTTACCTGATGTAACAACTTGATGTAACTCACAGAAAGCAGTAAACGACTGCAAAGATTGCAGAATGACAGACAAAGTGAGATTTCCTTATGCTCACAGACGCGCACGCAGCCAAAAAGCCTTGACAAATGCATTTTGGCAAGAGTGAAAAAGGATGTAGCTGGAAGCCTCTCCATTTTGATTCATTAAAAATTGCACTATAATGGAGAAACAAGTGCTGCTCTGTGCTCAAACAATGTGAGCACCTGCACGTTGTGCGGAGCGCGCACTTACACACAATACTAAAGGAAAAAGAATCCTTTTGCTAATTTTCCTTTGAATGTCTCAAGCCAAATTCTACTTCTCCCAACCCAAAATTAATTCACTGAAGAGAGTGGATGAGATATTGAAATATTTTAAATTAAATTCCAACATTATCTATAATAATTTGATGTAGTCTTTCATCTACTTTTTGTATTCATCTTACTGTATTATGTAAAACCATTGTGTGAATAAACAGACACATAAAAAGATGTTTTAAATATTTTTATTTTACTGGGAAGCAGAAGAACTGTATCAAGCCTGGCCTCGTTGGATTTATGAGAATAAAAAAAGAGAAAAAAAGTGTATTTTTCCACAAATTTTGTATGCAAATTGTATAATATCCAAGGTGCACATTTCTAGTAATTGTGCAGTTAATTCTCATTTTGTATTTTCAGAAAGTTTTGGTATATTTTTCCTTCTCCCCAAATTTGTCACTACCGAAACACAATAATAAATAATTTAATAAGAAGGGTTACATTGACCTATTAAGATTTTGTTAACATCTACCTTGTAAATATATTTTTTTGCTATTTTTTTTTTTTAAGTTTTCACTGGTAAATCAGTGTTACAATTTTAATAATATTTCAAGTGTAATTTATGAGATTTGTTGTATTTTGAATCTAATCTTTCTTTGTAAAAGGCATCAAGTTTATCATACTGATTTCAAAGTGAAGGATACATTAGTCTGAATATACATTGAACCAAACACTATCATAACATATAAGCTGATAATTCAATATACTTTATTTTTGTCACTACCAAAACAATGATGACATGTTTCGGTCATGAATGTTTCGGTAGTGACAATTTTAGATACTTTTGTGCCTAGCTCAAAGATGATAATCAGCACGGTTCTGAACAGTTGTACACAGAAAAAAAAAAGAACTTTTATCGAATAAACATTTAAAAATCAATGATGTCATCCGAAACTTCACCACATGTTTCGGTCGTGACAGTTTCGGTAGTGACAATTTTTAATACTTTTGAGAAAGTACCCAATAAATGATGATTTTAACTAATCGATAATGACATTTGTTGTCTCTGATTTTCATTATCGATTTTATGGATTAGTTGTTGCAGCCCTACAAAACATACTGCAATAATCTTTATTTACAATTTCAAAAAAAATTGATTTTAAAAAGCGATTCAATAAATATGCTTTTAATAAAAACTTGCCTGACAGGAATAATCATGATTATGATCACACACTGCCCACAGTATAGATATAGATTTACTGTTATTTTTCCTCCCTCCTTTCTTTATACAGTACATGGCTGCCAATCAAGTTGTAATTCCCCGTAGTGCCCTGAGGCACTGTTAACCTTCTACACACATTACAGACATCCACACTCATTCACTGCTGTACCTGTACATGTGCTTGTATACGTGAGGGCTTTTGTGTTTGTGTGCTCAAGTGTGTCAGCACATTTGTGTTGCATTATAAGTGTGTGGCGCTGATAATACACCAGCCAGGATGTGCCCAAACATGCTTCCTTCACAACTCCATGCCATTATACACTCTCTGCCACAACAACCCCAGAGCTTGGGATACGGAAGAGAGGAAACGTATGAGAGGTGACAAACAGAGCACTGAACATGTTTCATCATTGTCATTAAAGTGAACCCATGCCTGCATGGTCCGATTATTCTGATTATTTAACACCAGGAAAAGCGAGTCACATATGGAAGGACAAGTTATTAGTGAAGTACAAACCTACTGATTATTGATGTAATTTGCTTTTCTACCATGATATAATGAACATTATTAGCATAATTCTTATGCTAATTCATATATTGGTTAAATAAGGTCTACCTCAAATAAGGTTTACAAATGTGCTCTTTAAGTGGTTACTCTTTTGTGGTACGAATTTGCATTTCAATAGCATATTTGTGTTTGCACATCTCTTGTTGCAGTGGTGTGCGCTCTGCTCCGGGTCTCGTAAGGTATCACGCTTCACACGCACAGCCATTTGAGTCATATCACAATATATAATACAGAGAAAACACCAATTTTCGTGTTCATTAACTTGTCATTATTATATCAAACTCTTCTGGATAATTATAGTAGTCAATGGATTTGTGTAAAACATGTTCAAGTAAGGGTTATAAGTAGATCCGCACGAAACTGAATCATATTTTCTGTGGAGGAAATGTATATGTGGTAAAATGCGTTGAATGGAGTTGAGAGTACTACACTTTTAGAATTAGAATAAGAAAGCATACAATTACAAGGGGAATTCTGTGGAAAACTGCAGAGCTTTCTATGTTAAATCGGTGGATACTGATTCCAATCAGCACTACCCTAAAATACTATACCAAAATATATTTAAAATACATTTATTTCATACTAAGTATACTTCAAATCCATTAACATTTTTATTGACACATCACTTAAGACTGATAAAAAATAAACTGATATAAACTGATATAAAATAAAACTTTATTTGGAGTATTTCTTTATTGCACAATGCACAGTTCTTAATAGTATGCCTAAAAAGTATAATTAATATCACTATTAATAAGTATTGTCTTTAAATGCAAGATATTTAAAGTGTACCTAAAGTATACTTGCAATAGTTCCACTTGAGCACAATCAAATATACTTTCAGTCTATGTTTAGTTGGACCTCAGCACTACTTCTGCACTATTAAAGTGCATTAAGTATAAAATAAGTTGTTACAATTTAGCAGACTTTAAGTATACCAGTTTAGTGTACCAAAAGTACACTGGGTAGATTAGATTACTTGCAAATTGTAATTGGTTACTGATTACAAAATACATGACAAAAATTGTAGTTAGTAATGTAATCCATTACATTACATACTTAAGGTAATATAATCTGATTACTTTTAGATTACTTTTGACCAAACTTGTTTATCACATTGATTTGAGTAGAATAATCTTGTACCATATTGATATAAAAATACGAAGAGAAAGAACTTATATTCCATTCTTTGTTATCAACAACATGAAGTGCATTAAATATTACATTACGTCAGGGTTTCCCAGACTCAGATTGGGGGTTTGTGACTTTAATGAAAAGCTATTTAGTAATTAAATCATATATCACAATTTTTAAATAAAAACAATAAAAATAAAACAATACTAAAAAAAAATATTTTATATGATAAGATATTTTTATAAAAATATTTTATTTGTTTGCCTGCATGTCATGTGATCATTAACTGACATCAGAGAACCGTGAACTTAATTTTATTATTTAGTATTTTTATTGACAATTTTATTATTGACCTAACTTACAAATTAAAATCTCAGGGAGTACTTCCAGTAAATATATTAGGTCAAAAAAAATTCAAATAAAAAATAAGTAAATACATAATTGCATTGCATGTAAATATGAAATTACGTGAATTTGTACATTTTAATGTGTTTGAAAGACAAAAGCCTTCCAAAGACATTAATGCATGGTTAAACAACTCACTGAAACTGAGTGATAATTCAAATAATAATTAATTTGTTAATCAGGAGTTGATTAGATATGCAATGTTGAGAAAATCAATTTATTTTGAATATTTGACTGCCATGGATATTGTATTGTATTGTATTGTATACCAAGGTGGAAAATTGTCTTTGGCTCAGCAGCACATAAAATAGCTGTACACGTAGTGTTAAAAACAACAAAAACAAAACAAAAACAGACAGATTCACATTTCATAAAAAGTTACAATTCATGCCGCTGTCATTTGGTTTATCAAACACTTGCTAAATTGAGAATTTTGATAGTGTTTGGAATGAACGATCGCATAAACACTTTTTTTCACAAGAGGTATTCTGTAGCGTCTGCTTGATATCAATAAAAAATCAATAAAAAATAACTGTAGTCTAATTATGAGTATTTTAAAACGTAATATAATCTAATTACAAGTGCTTCATTTTTGGAATATGATCACATAATCCAGACATGTCAAATAAATGTATTTCAAATACATTTCTTTTTTTTTTTCACAAGGGTAAACATATGAGGAAGTTTATCATGTGGCATGTTTGCTGGGAATTGCCCTTAATCCATGTAAAGATGCTTTGGAATAATACATATTCTGAAAAGTGTTATACAAATCTATTAAACTGATTTTTTTTTTATTTAAACAGAGCATAGCTCAGAATCTGAGGAGAAACAGAGAAACGTATCAAGTTCATATTGACAACCTGACTTTTGATTTCTGGTTAAAAAGTGAAAGCATTGTAACTTAAAACCACTAAAAATTGCAGAAATAAACCTTTGGGCTTACATATACAGGCCTTCCAACTAAGACTGATTAGTCAACTAGTCGTTCAGGCAACACACAGATTAGTCGACTTTGAAAATATGCACACTTCTCTGTCCCTGAACTTCGGAGGCCGAAGCAACAGCGCAGAACCTTCAGAGGTGCGAGATAAGTGGCTCTCCACTAACTTTAGCGCGACTGACTTCCTACATCTCTGCCTCTGGTCGCAAGTCTGTCAAAGCCAAAGTCTAGTGTGCCACAGCCTGTTAGAACACTAATTATCACAGCTTCTAAGAGGCAGGAATGTCACCTGTGGAAACAGTTGCAGCCTTAACAAATAATTGCATGTTCCTATCTGCCCGTCTCCAGCACCATGGAAATGGTCTTATTAGTGAGATAAAGGAGGAAGCAGGCAACAAGTCAATGCCATGGTGAGAGCGGCCCATGGCTGCGACACGCCATGATGGGAGATGACACTTATCGACAGATTACATAAACCACTCAGGTTCTAGCTAAGCAGGAATTTGGCTCCCTAAATGAAGAGAACCAATTTCAGCCATCGCACAGGGCCGGGGTAATGAAATAGAAGATGAGAGGTCTGAAATGTAATTTTCCGTGTGGACTCCTTTTGTGCGGTTATCTCTGAAGGTGCAATAATGGTTCAGTCAACGACTTTCACTGACCCCATAATGACCCACAGTAGTTCAGGTCTCTAAGTGAGGAACTATAATTACCAAATAATTACTAAATACCGCATATTGTGCATTATTGAATTTTTTTTTCAGAAATGTCTGAAGTATTTCAAAGTATGCTTGTTTGGAACAAGCAGTATCAAATTATGCATATTCATAGCAGCGAGACATAACTGAGATTCCAAGCGCCGCGTCCGTCCTCCTAACAAATTAATTATCGCTGGAATGTGTGAAACAACTTTGGTACAACACATGAACCTTGAGAGACAATTTTACAAATTTTTAAGTCGAAATTGAAAAGACCATTCGCATTTCATTAACATTGTTTGCATAATAACATATTTTCATAGAAACCAAAGTCTACAATGATCAAAATCAAATCAAAATGCTTAATCAAAATTCCTTGTCAGCCAATTAACAGTTTCCTTGTTGCATATAACTTACTAATATTCCAACTTTTCTTGTTTGTTTTTAACTTTAAATTCCCCATGAAATCAAAGTTTTTTGGCTTTTAGTATGAATATGTTAACCTTGCTGTTACCTAATGTGCTCCAAAACAATGAAAAAATTCACATTTAGAAGATATAAGCATTCAAAACTTACAGTCTCTCACTTCTGACAATATGGATCAATGATTTTGATGACATCACGCTGCACTTCAGCTTCTCATCAGATCTTCTGTCCAATCAAATGCTCTCTAGAATCTAAAGCGTCTCGCCCACTACATTATAAATAGACACTGAAGCTGGGGCTGAAATTGGTCACTTGTTCACACATTTACTATTTTCTACGCTGAATGGCACATAGTGCACTACATAGGAGATAGGGAACAATTCAGACACGAGAGTACGGAGTAGATCATATGCGCGAGTCGGCACAGACCACAAAACATATCAGATTTGAATTTGAATTCTACACAGGATGCTGTATTTTAAAGCAATATGGAGGAGATCAGGAGGAGAAACATTTAGAGATTATGAGGAAACTGAGGCTTTACGGAGCTCAACAGCTCTGACCAAGCTGTGATATAAACTAAATGCTATTGCCTATTTTAAAAAAGCGGAGGAGCTGTTTGATATGTTCCGCCCTGTCTTGTTGTTTCAGTGTAAATTTTGTCAACACATTGAATAATGATGTGCTTTTCAAGGCACTTCAGAGGGCCTTTAAAGGATTAGTTCACTTCAGAATTAAAAAGTACCGATCCAGTGTTTACAAAGCTAACGTGCAAAGACTAAGTCTAACACCCAAAACAAAAAAAGGTTAAACAACGTTGTCGGACGATTTTGAAGTTGGAGGAGAAAATGAGATGGAGTTTTTTTGCACTTCGGCAGTACTTCCGCCTACGTCATGCGTGACCTTTCCAACGTGATTACGTAATGCGTGGTGCAGTGCAAGACGAGCATTTTTGGTTAAAAAGTATATAAATTTACATTTTTTTTTTTTTTAAATGACCATTCGTTTCGCAAGATAAGACCCTAATTCCTCGTCTGGGATCGTGTAGAGCTCTTTGAAGCAGCACTGAAACTGCAATTTGGACCTTCAACCCGTTGGTAACTGTTGAAGTCCACTATATGGAGAAAAATCCTGGAATGTTTTCCTTAAAAAAAACATAATTTCTTTTTTCCTAAGTCTATAAACTCTACAAGAATCTCTGGTTGCGCAGAGAGAAAATCAATTGATCTCTTTTGTACTGGATCTTTCTGCTGGTTTCATGAATAAATCTAAAGTCCCAGAGCGTTGATGAATCAATGATAGAGTCTCTCACGACCAATCTCCTGAAGCAGACAGCAAAGGTCCAGTGGAGTGGACGGCAACTGGCGCTCTCCTGCTGGCAAGACCCAAGCGTTTATTTCATGCCTCTTTAAACCGGCAGGGTGAGATGCGGTGAAACCGTCTGATAGGATCCAACTCAAACCTGAGGCCTGAAGCTTACCGCCTGGTGCTGCAACTACGGGCCGCTTTGGGATCAATTTCTGTTGGCCAGAGTGCTGGATTGATTTACAGGGCCTGTCAAAACAACTTTCTCCACCTGCCTCCAATGCGCCACAATTATGTGCAATGTTTGGCCCATCACACCGATGGCACATGGAAGGGCAGAGGCAGTAGTGCCTGAGGCTTAAAGTAATATTTTACACAAGAATGAAAGTCTTGTCATTTACTCACCCTCACATCTTTCCAAACCCCTATGATTTTCTTTCTACCGTTGTTTTTAAGAATGCTCTTCTCATACAAGGAAAGTGAACGGCGACCAAAAAATAATGACTCTAAAAAAGTAGTCTACACTACATTCCAAGCCTTACAATAGCTTTGTGTAAGGAATACACATGAATACACTATTTATTCAACATGATTACAAGACACAATTAACAAGTGACACATTCTGATGAACCATATTTGAATAGACAACAATGTAATTATCAAGGATAAACCGTGTAAATTTGATTGCATGGAAATGACAAGCATGAAAATTCAGCTAAATATCCATTTGTGCTCCACAAAAGAAAATAATCCGATTTGGAATTAAATGAAGGTATTGCTTTAAATAGTACAGCTTCAAACTAACATCATGTGACAAAAAAGCGATAAAGAATTCAATTATACTTCAATATTGTTTACCTTATCCAAGCTTCTTTAGGATGCATTGGATGACCTTATTAAAAAAGCTTGTCTATCACAATACGCTTCAAATTCCACTGTCCCAACTTGCGAAGGTGCTATACAAGTGTGTACAATAGTGCATATAAAAGCCAGGTAATAAAAGCTGTGAATAAAGCCCGCTTATCATAAGAGATTTCCCAGCCAAAGCCGAGGACACGGGCCGAGCGACATGCGGTGAGGCATGAGGAATGAAATGGCAGTGATGAGCAGAGAGGCCATCTGCATTTCACAAGTCCCAGCATGTCAAAGACAGCGTCTGTTTGGAGTGCACCTCCATCTGTCATAAATCACTTCTTCTCACCACAGCACTAATGGCGGAAAGGTCACATGGAATTTTCTGACACGCTGTTTGTTTGTCATCCATCGGCAAAGGGATGCGGCTGTGTTTATTGGTGCCTCATGAGCAGCGGCGACCAGATGAGACCCATCCACCGGGCTCTGCGCTAACATGCTAGTAAAACCCCCCTGGTCTGGTTAGGTTAAGCAATGTGATTCAAAAATATTGTTTCAAAAAGAGCATAACTTCGGAAAGTTCACAGACAATCAACCCTGACCGTATCACAAAAAGTTTCTTAAATACAAGATCAAAAATTTCTTTAAGGAGCCATTTCTAACTGATCGAGTATTTAGGTTGGTTCAATAATGTTATAATATAAATTCAATTATGACTTTTTGAATTTAGATTTTAGCACATAAAGCACAATGTTTAGGATAACATTTTTAGTGTAATTTCTATAATATACAGGTTTTAAAATGATATCATGATGTGTCAAAATACAACATCAAAATCCTTCAGCTGCAAACACTGCAAAGTCAAAAATGTTATTTAATCTGAAAAATTAAGTTCGCACCAACAAAAGTCATTTTAATGTTTCCAATCAAATAGAAAATTTGCAGGTTACCACTTTTTTCTAGTACACTTATATCTATACGTAACTATATTTGACTGTTTTTTGTTTATCGGTATCGTTGAAGTGTGTAAATTGTTTGCAGTATCGCAAAAACTGATTCTGTCTGCCATTGTTTAAAAAACAGGAAGTCCCGCCTCCATACTCACCCCATTGGCTGAGCCAAAAGTAGACATGTCGAGCTGCTCAAACAAATAGAGCAATGTTTAGAAAGCATTTACACAAATGGGCTACTTATATAGGGCTCTATGATTTCTGCAATGTGGAAAACACAGACGAAATCAAGGAATCCAGTCATTAAAAATGTACTGTATAACATGGAATGTCACTGAATTTGTCTAATTTTTGATGAATAAATAAAAAGCAGGTCAGTACACTTAAATCAAATTGTGATACAGACTAGTGTCTGTGAATATTAAAGCGCAAAAAGACTATTTAAATATGAATCCTGCATGTTCTGCATGTCTCTGTGTGAATGAATGGCACAGACACGCGGTTTCACATACACACACTGAAGCATGCGTGACGCTCACAGTGTTTTCAGCCTCTGCCACCTCACTATATGAAAGCATGACTGGATGAACTTCATCTCCAGAGCTGCTCTGAGAGTCACTTCATGAGCATTTTAACGTTTCATTTTAAAAAACTATCGTCGTATCATAGACACAGAAACTAAAAGGTCTTCATGTCAAAATAAAAGTTTGGTTTAACTTGAAGAAATTGTGACAGAAATATATTACTGTTGTACAGTAGAATTTAGCTGTGTCAATGTAATAATACTAACACTAATAACAACAATAATACATTATTATTAAAACTTTATCTTTTAAAGGAATAATCAAAATTTTTCTTCCATGTTTTAATTTTAACAGTAAAGCTATGTTGTGCCACATAAAAAAAGTTTAATTTCATATGATTCAAATATAAATTAAAGTTTTATTCCTTGATTTGATTGCCAGAAAAATTTAAATACACAACACAGAATTTATGAAAAAAGAACATTCACTGAAATGAACATTTTAAAAAGTAAATTTTGATGTTTTTATGAATTTGATTAATTAAACATACTTTTTGATTATTAAAATGTAAATAAACCATTAAAATGGAATCCAGAAAACTTAAAACAGAAAAAACAGAATTTGGTAAAAATAAAACATAATTGGAGGGGAGGGGCCCAAAAAAAAAATGCAATTTTTGTTAAAAATGTAATAAATTGTTGTTAAATTAATTAGACATGCTTTCTGATTACTAATATTCAATTTAACCATTAAAATGGAAAAAAAAAATGGAATCCAGAAAAATTAAAACAGAATTTGGAAAAAATTCAAATGGATTTCATAAGGGCACCTACTTATGTGTGTCTCTGCACATTAAAAAAAGAATGCTTGGATATATTGCAAATTTCCCAGACGATTATGCTTAAATAATCGAGAGAAGCAGAAATTGTGATCACAATCAAAATAGGATTAATCGTGCAGCCCTAGAGAAATCTGTCAGCACCAGGGTGTTACTCACCCTCATGTAGTTCGAAACCTGTATGAATTGATTTTTTCTCAGAACACAAAAGAAGATATGAAGAATGTTGGCAGCCAAACAACACTGGAACGCATTGACTTAAGACACTGAGACATTTCTCAAAATATCTCATTTTATGTTCCACGCAAGAAAGAATTTTGGGAGGACTATCCCTTTATTATCTATTTCTTTTAAAAAAATGATGCACTTCACCTTAAAATCAATAGCTGAATATTATAGTAAATGTTTCCAGCAACTGTAACTTTATAATAAATAAAAAAAACAATCCCTGGAACTCTTGGTATTTGCATAAGGCATTGGAGAGGTTAAGCAATGTTTACAAAGCTGAAGGCCGCACTGTAGCAAGATTTCAAACTCATTGAGCAGGCCCACTTTGCATACTAATGTTCAGAGGTAGCTTAAAGTCAGTATCTTCACCCTGTAAATCCAGGCCAGCTCCAAGGCAGAGGGAATCTGCCCCGGCTCCGCAGCTCATGATAACAATACAGCAGCAATTAATGAAAGGCCTGCTAGGGATTTATTACGACGGAGAAGAACAGAATACGGTGCCAGAGATCCTGGACGCTCGGCATTTGAATACAGGCCACAAATTATAAACAGTTTCAGTAAATGAAGTGACTGAGCGTCTTTGTTCCAGAGGCGTACATCTTCCTATTGCTAGCTAGGAACAAGGCGCACTAACCACTAGCGTGGCCAGCTCTGGGAAAGGAAGTTATTGAAGCCTGGATTTCCTGCTTTCAGCTGCGGCCAAGAACTTGGAGGTTTATGGCGGTTTCAGGAACTGACTCATCTAATGATTCATGGATCAGAGATTGCTTTTCACATGTGTCTGGTCATGGAAAAACTTGCTTGAATAAGAACATACAACATTTTAGTATGCCAAAGATGGCTGAAGGGCACGATATTATTAGATATAAAAGCATAAGTCCTTCAGAATGTTTTTGTTTGTTTTTTTCAAGTTGTTCGGACGCCATTTGTATCAACATTAATTTCTTCCACTGAACTGACTAAGCCCTCCATCTGGTTTGAGTTACAAGGCTATAACTTTGAAATGCTGGAAGTGGTCTCGCTAGTCTTTTCAGGTATAACAACAAGCAAAAATGCTCTTGAATTTGCAGAAAATTTCTTCTATTACACTTGTTTACTTGGAGAACACTCCAAAGTCATGCGACAATTAATCTTCAAACTAAAGTGGTCTCTGTGTTTCAAATGGGGTGCATTTAAAAATTGTTCTGGAGCATCACAATCACAATCTAAGTTTTTAATGTTGGTTTACATTTTTACCAACAGTGGGGGGCAAAACATGAATAGCACTTTCAGAAATGGTCGTCAGGACCAAAGTGCGCTCCGTAGCTGGCAGTCATTTTATGGCAGTTGTCCTGAAGCACATTTACTTACATGACGTCAGTGGCTAAGAGCCAGCTTTTCATTTTGGTGGCAATTTACCTCAGCTTCTTTACGGGCTTGTTGTTACAACTAAACAGCAGACCACACTCAGTTATTCCCTTGGAGAATCAATTTACCGTGGGTCGTGTTCAGACTCCAGACTACCGGTTTCTGTTTGTAACACAAGATTAAATGCATTTTTAGAAGGAACGAATGAACACTTGATTTAGCCTATGTTAGATCAGTATATATATATATTAACATTTCCTCAGTATAAAAACAGAGGCAACATGAATTTCACACAAAAAAGAGCCAGAAATTTGAGAAATGAAAAAATTTTCGAAGCATTTTTATATGTTGTCATAGATATGATACACATTTGAACCGCTGCCATGTGACCCAAGCCTGAAACATTAAATCAGAATTTGGCATTATTAAGTGTCCAGTTGCATTTCCGATTATCCACCTTTTTCCTGAATAAACAATGAGCGCCGCTGTCATGAGGAATCGAGTATATGATAGACTGGCAAGAGAAAACGAGCATGCCTTGCAGCACTTAAGTTAAAATACTCCCCAAAGAGGGTATATGTGTGCTATAATGATTTTGCTGACAAAATCCAACGAATTTCATCCTGATCGGGAGCTGCATGAAGGATATGAGCGCTCAGTTGTTTTCAGTGCAGCTAACTTCGGACAGCTTTGATGAGTGAAGCGCTGACAAAAGACAGTCATTGCTAAACTGATGGCACTGTGGAGCCATGTGCTTGTTAAACCATTTTCATAGGTTTAACAATACATTATCAGCTCGGAAAATACATTAATTTGACTAGACTCACCGGAGACCAGAAATGTAAAGCATAATTCCAATATGAGTCAGGCGAGATTTCCGCGTTTAGCGATAGTCACAATGCAGGATGTGCAATGTCAAGTATAGGGATCGTAGTTGATCCGTACAGACCAGGCAACATGGTTTGAAACGCAAGTGATTCTAGGATTAATTGCAAAGTTGTCCTTTCAAGCGATTTTAAACTATACGAGCACAAAGCGACGCGAAAGAGAACTAAATTCGGAAGTCACACGCTGTTTTCTGTGTGCACGCTCAGAGTCACGCAGACAGCACATGAACACCAAATTCTGTTCTCTTCCGCGTCTATTTGTTTTTGAACGGACACATACATGCAAAATTAAATCAAAATGCCCGTCTCGGAGAGCATCCTTGTAAACACAGTCGCTTATGGCTTACGTGAACGTTAACAATTGAGATGCGTATTATTATATTGGATCAATGCATTAGCTCTTAAAGTGACAACAGCCTAATAAACCTGCTGCCGTCTGTCATTAATGTTAATCAAATGACAAAATGCAAAGAGAAAATCACGTTTGTAGCTTTAACAAAGATTAATTTTATTTAATGTATACAGTGAAGACTATGCAGTGTTATTTTACATCTGATTATTCAGTTTCTGTACCTGAATACTGTTAGACTTACCTGAAAAAAAACGTAAATGTAAAAACTTTGTGTATAACATGCAATTAGACCAAATCAAGGGTCTATCACAAAAAATACTTTAATTAGACATCTACAAAAGTGAAAAAATTTGCAAAAAAGTGACGTGTCTTAAAAACAGACCAAAGAGCAGACGTTTCAGCTCATGCTTTCTTCAGTGCTCAAGACTAAAAAGCATGCGCTGAAACGTCTGCTCTTTGGTCTGTTTTTAAGATGTAGATGTCTAATTAAAGTAATTTTTGTGATAGACCCTTGATTTGGTCTAATTGCATGTCTTTCAGTGTGCGGACAACTTTGTTTTTTTGATCAAACTCTTCTTGATTTACGCACCTGAGAACGGACTATCTTTTGGAGCGCATACAACATCAACTTTGATGCGTAAAAACAAACTTTAAAAATGTTATACATTTTAAGTTATTTTTTTGTTTTTTTACTAAGCAACTGTTTAATTGAATGTTTTTTTTGATAAACTTGTTTACTTTGAGAATAATATGTGACCCTGTACCACAAAACCAGTCATATATTTGTAGTATATGTATATATATATATACCATAATATTTGTATAGCAATACATTGTATGGGTCAAAATTATCGATTTTTCTTTTATGCCAAAAATCGTTAGGATATTAAGTAAAGATCATGTTTCATGAAGATATTTTGTAAATTTTCTACCGTAAATATATCAAAATTTTATTTTTGTGAGTGGATATGCATTGCTAAGGACTTCATTTGGACAACTTTAAAGGCGATTTTCTCAATATTTACATTTTTTTTGCACCCTCAGATTCCAGATTTTCAAATAGTTGTATCTCAGCCAAATATTGTCTTATCCTAACAAACCATACATCAATGGAAAGCTTATTATTCAGCTTTCAGATGATGTATAAAATCTCAATTTCAAAAGATTTACCTTTATGACTGGTTTTGTGGTCCAGGGTCACATATAATAATATATATAAAAAAAAGTTTATTATTGTTACATTTATTTAGGGCTATTAATATTTAACATATTAAAAAATGTTTATCAGCATGAATCAAACATAAAATTTCAGCGTTGTCAGTACATGGTGTTGTGGAATTTGGTATATTCGGTTTTGTGAGTTCTTTTAGTGTGATGGTGTTTGACTTCAAGCTTCTCACTGATAATAGATACGACTTCCTACAAACATGAACGTGAACAAAGTGTTTGCAATAAATCTGATGAAAGAAAGAAAAACAATCAAAAAAATGCTGGCTGTGTTTTTTCAACCCAAATTTGGGTCAAAAATGGACAAACCCAACGGTTGGTTTTAAAATTTTATTTAAAAATTTAACCCAACGGTTGGGTTTGTCCATTTTTATTTGAGCTAAATTTGGGTTGAAACAACCCAGCACTTTTTAAAGTGTGAAGAAACTGATTTTACACTGTTTAACAGTGAATAACAACCACAACCTAAATCAGTTGATGTGAACTAATATAAACAATTCCAGCACCAAAACATTAAAAACAGAGTGGCAGTACTGTCGCAACCCCTAAATTCATTTAGTTTGAAAAACAAGCATTTACTGTACAAAGAACAATGCTTTGATTTGTAAAACTTGTTTTTAAAAAAGTAATAGTAGCAGCTGCGGTTTCGATGCACGCGGTAGCGATCTGTGAAAGAGTCAAACTTTGGTAGGTTTGACGTTATAACCAGCTTTCACCCATTATGACACGCTTCCTTTTTTCTCCATCCAACGTATGCAATTAATTTTCTTCAAAACATTGTATTGTGTTACTAACAAAACCAGAGGATCCATCCAAAGACCATAAAAACATCTGTTGAGTTCATCAATCAGGAAAGAATGACCAATACTTGGGTTTACATAAAACAGCATCTGAATTGTTCAGCTCTTTATTTACAACAGCTGTTTGCATTACTTGAAGATTGCGCTTGAACCATCCTTGTATTCCCTAAATATACTGTAATACGAAGTACAGAATTCCTGCTATTATGCCAATCATTAAACGCAGGACACTTCCCCTTTTCTAAAGACCTCACGAATGTATAATATTTTCCATTGCTTTGATTTTTTTTACCCCTCCCGGCGATAATCTTGATTCCTGTTTGACCGCAGATAGATTCTAATAGGAAATGATGCCTATGAAGAGTAAAACACACAGGACGTGGCTGTTTGTGTTGGTCTGTCTCCCAGCAGAGTTTAGTAGTTCACATTACCCCTGACCACAGAGCACAGCAAAGTGAGTTAGCTGCTTCTAGAAGTGGCAAAGGCACTTTTGTGCGGTTCATTCATATCTGTTGTAGCCTTGTTGAGGTAAACCCTATTTCATAGTGTGCCGCCATTATAAACCTATTTGATCGAGTGCACATAAATCACATGCAGTCAATAAAAACATCAACATGTGAGAGAACATATGCCTTGTTTTCGATGTGCCAGGTGTTAATTCGAGAATAACTGCTAATTTGGACATGATTCAAAACAACTCTTGAAATGATTCACTAGAATGATGCAATCTTTCCAACAGAAGTAGATCGACATATGCTCATGGAAATCATAAGCTGCAGATTTTGATTTACACAAATTCAAAATCAACAGTTTGTTGTAGCACTACTAAAAATAGTTAATTTGCATACATATTCCAACTCCGTGTGATTTACATTACTCATACACAAAATTCACAACGGGCTGTTAGCAAACATCCCACACGGGGAAAATACAAACCGAGGAAATGCTATTGTTTAGCGTGCAGGATGTCAGTCAGACTAGAATATACTCCGACTTTTTGATCTTTCATCCTTTTAAAAGAAACAACTCTGAACGAACACGTCGAAGCCGGCCTACAGAAAGTTAGCGACTCAAATATGAAGCGATTTAAAATGCCATTGATAAGCTGAGTGAAGAGATATCTTATCTGAGGCATACATGGGCCATATGGTGCCACGGCCGCTGCCGCCTGTTGCTGGCATAACAAAAGCCCGGCCTGGACAGCGAATGACGGGCACAGCATTAGCCTGGATTCCCTGAGCAGTAAACCCCAAGAGCAAACGTTCATATTTGCTTTTTTTTTTTCTTTTTCTTACAGGTGCAGAAAGGGTCTAAACCAGATGTCTGCTTGAGCACAAAACTGTTTGCCTTCTACAATTCAGCAGCCTCACACACACACTCCTCCCCGGCTCAGCAACAGGAAAAACAATAGGTTCTCTCTGTGCGCTCCCATTCCCCCACAATCCTCCATTCCCAGAGGTAACCCAATCCACTATGTCTGAGCAATGCACCTATTCTCTTCTCATTTCACAACTGAAAGACCGCTTTCTTCCTGAGCCACGCCGGAGAGCACCACTGAAACAGAAAGTATTGAAATTAATGTTTTTCCCTCCTGATTCAAATTCATTATTTATGGTCACTGACATGCGATTTTCCTTAAAAGTGACAGTAGCTTGAAAGGGCAATGCGGTACTGCTTTTGCAAGCTAAAAAAACAGCAGTTTAATAACTCATTTAGAGTTTTTGTCGGTCGTGTTCTGATCAATAAATAACTATTTAAAACACCATTATGTGTAATGTGCATTTTATAAATTAGAGAGGCTGTAATATGAGTGCTGGAATCCATCTATCAATGCTTTGAACCACATTTAAAGTTCAAGACAATCCTCATTCATAAATGATAATAAGCACATACCTTACACTCGAGCAACCCTCTTAACACAAATTAGCAATATACTAACAAACAGCCAACTTAAGTTTGAAACTCTCAATTATTATACAGTTTATGGTTTCCTTTTTTATATGCCTAATGACTCCTTTGATAAGCGTCTTCTGTTTTCAGAGTCAGATGTTCAACGTCAACTGATGGGTTCAGTCAGTGTGAGACAATGTTGCACTCTCTGACTTGAAAATGTCAAGCAAGCGTGCGTTCAACAGGTCTATGCGCGCACAAAGCACTTATTGCCATGCCTGTTTTACACAACTAGCAGATTTGCTTCTCATCACTGTGATACTGTATGTCGGGGTCACATCTGATAGAAGTCAATCTGTTTACTGTGTGTAGTACATGATAATGGCCCAGTTAGAGGACACAAACAACACATTGTGTCGCTCGGACCCTTCTTTATAAAAGGGCCAATGTGAAATATAAGACAATAATTAACTGCAAGAAAAGAAGTCTTTTCCCAAAACACACAATAGAGGAACTTGTTTTCCTGTTAAGAATTAAAGTCCGGCAAGGGGCAAGAGTTTTAAAGCTTTTGCATTAGAAAGACAAAGTGAAACAGTTACTGTATGTTCGTATGGTACATGTAAGAAGTGAAAATGTGCAATTTCATCCTTCACAGCAATAATCAATTTGTTTCCATCAAATCGTAGTCATTTCAACTCAATTTTGTAAGTATGTGAACTCAAATTTCATCAAATATGACATTGCAAGTGGTCAAAAAAGGCTGAGACTCTGGCATCACTGATCCTACTTAATTTAAAGCAACAATTTTAGTAGGTTGACAGTAGTTTGATTCAGTCATATTACATATTATTGACTTGAATAAAATCAAGTACATTTGTAGTCTAAAAAGCGTATTTAAGGATGTTGTTATATTTTATTAACTCAAATAAGTACTGAGTAATATTAATTTACTACATTTACTATAAGGTTACAATTTACTGTTATTACTATACTGAGTACATGTAGTAATGTGTAACTATGTCACCTCAAAATAAAGGGTACTTTATTTTACAGTGTCATGTTTGATAGGTAGTTACTATAGTAATAACTATAGTATAGTAAGTAGTTACTCAATATCACTCAGTACTTTAATCTATAATTACAGTGTAACAAAGACACCTCAAAATAAAGCAAATTCTTCCAGCTGTTTCCCCCCAAAATATATTATACACAGTTAAAAACTGTGTAATAAATCATTACGAGCTCTAATTTAAAGGTTTCATAAGCTTTGTGATGAAAGAAATGACTAATAGCTTTATTATAATAGTAACAACAGTAAGGGACTAATCATAATTAGCTTGATTATACAGAATTAATACTGAAAAGTGAAACTCGCTTTTATTTTTGAGTTTAAGCAGCTGGAGATGTGATTTCATAACTAATGAATTCACAAAAGGACAGTGAAACTGTTCAAAACGTCAAACATTATAGAATAATAACATATAAGGTGAAAGTGTGGAGTTGGTAAAGCTAGTCATTGATGAATTGCTAGGCTAAGCTATGCCGTCCCGCTGTTACTATCGTTATAGTTTCGTTACTTGTGATGAAACGGCGTTTCCGAATAAGATACTTTATAACACACACACTATGTTTTAGCAGGCATTATCGTTTATAAAGTCTAAACACAACACGCCGAGGAACGACATTACTCCATAAGGAACAGGGCGGGCAATCCCAACAAAGGAAATGACAGAGGAATAGCAGCCAGATTCTCCCATGTAATCTTTCTGAAACAAGCTGAAAACAACTGCTACAATTGTATATAGCAGATTTGGACAAACTTTTAAACTGCACAGCAGTGAGGTAAAGTTTCCTCAGAGTAACTGTGAAGTTAAGAGCGAGTACACAGGGTTGCTGTTGTTGTTATTAAAATAAAAGACGCACATATTAAAGCTTAAGGATGTGATGTATTTTCCGTGCGCGTATATATGGTAATACAAGCATGCCAAGAGTCCACGTAAGTCAAATACATAAAGGGAAGAAAAGTCAAATGTGTACTTACGGGTGAGATCTGAACAGAAGTTGGAGAATAAACGCCAAAGATACGCGAGCAACAAGTCTCTCCTCGATATATTTGTGCACCGCTCCGAAATGTGCAGCGTAGCCAACTATGGAGGAGAAAACAGCAACATTTGGATCCGTCATCTTGTCCAAAATTCTTTTCATGCAATAATCAATGTCCAAAAACGTTGCCCCAAAACGACGCGTATTGTTTCTGGTGTAAATGTACAGGACTTACTGCAGAGCGCGAGCGCGCAAGGTCAGCTTCTTTAGCAAAAATGTGAAAAATGTCAAAGATTTTCGTGCTATGTCAGACTGAGTCAGTGGACAAAGTGAAAGCACCCTGTTGCTGCAGCGTCGAACTAAAATCCCATTGAAAAGATACTTTGAGCCCGACCCCTCATGTTACATGCCTATCAATAGTCATATAATCACGCAACACAGTTTGTATTTGCTCGTCTGCTTTAACTTAATCCATACAATCATTTGATCTGAAGCCATTAAGGGCTAATTACCTTAAAACTTACCTTAACGTCCGCTTTATTTATATCAAAATTTAAGTTCGGCCCCTTTGTTTTGTTCTAGTGTGGGTTTGTATAGTTTTTTGCAAACTGTGTAAAGTTATTCTTGTGTTTTGGGGCCGGCCGGGAATGTGAACGTGAATCTCCGCCGCACCGATAGAGATGCGAAGAATGCTCGGAATGAGAGCAGGAATGAAATGAACGCGAGCGTCGAGTTTGCAGCAGGGCGGAGCGAGAGGGTGGCGTCATCCCGCAGCTTCTCCCACATCCATGGGGATGACCTCACAGGACACGTCCAAGCCTTCCTCCAATGGGAGACAGCAACGGCTTGTTTATACTTTCTAGCCCACTTGTCGATTCAAGATCTATGTAACAACAGTACTTTCGAGGTTTAATGGTTCAGTGAATAGCCTACATGTTGATAAATAACATTATTTACAAAATAATATAAAATTAAAATATATGATTGTATATGTGCAATGTTTATAATATTTATAAAAGTGCTTGGAATATCAAAAAGAGTCTCAAAGCATCTTTTTTATTATTATTTCATTTATAATGGTTTTTATAATAACTGTAGAAGCACAGTATTTTGTTGAAAACGTCTCGGGTTACGAGTGTAACCCCTGTTCCCTGAGTAAGGGAACGAGACGCCACGTCAATGACGTAATGGGAACCCATTACATCGTTGACGTATAGCGTCGATAGTTTCCACGAAAGGGAACAATGATTACCATGGTATTTTTGGAGTGATATCGGTTCATTAAAGGGCATAATGTTTTAGTCAGCAATTGATTATGTACAACGCAACTACTGAACATTCAAACCATCGTATAAAAATGTATTGTTTATATTAGTAGGCTATATGAAGTCAAATAATGGGAATAATTAAGATGTTTTAATGTTTTTGAAAGACTCTTCTGCTCACCAAGGCTTAATTTTGTGAAATATTATTTATTCCTGTGATGTTAAAGCTGAATTTTCAGCATCATTACTCCAGTCTTCAGTGTCACATGATCTTTCAGAAATCATTCTAATGTGCTGATTTGCTGCTCAGTTATTATTATCAATGCTTACAGTTTTTGCTTCTTAATACTTATGTGGAAAATTCCTGAATAGAAAGTTCAAATGAACAGCTCTCTTTTCTCTCATTATAAATGTCTATACCGTCACTTTTGATCAATTTAATGTGTCCTTGCTGAGCTTTAAAGAGGTGGTTAATTATGATTTCACTTTTTTAACTTTAGTTAGTGTGTAATGTTGCTGTTTGAGCATAAACAACATCTGCAAAGTTACGACGCTCAAAGTAGATATTTTCTTTTACAGAATTCTCTGTTTAAAGGAACACTCCACTTTTTTTGAAAATAGGCTCATTTTCCAACTCTCCTAGAGTTAAACAGTTGAGTTTTACCATTTTCGAATCCATTCAGCCGATCTCCAGGTCTGGCGGTACCACTTTTAGCATAGCTTAGCATAGTTCATTGAATCTGATTAGACCGTTAGCATCTCGCTCAAAAATGACCAAAGAGTTTCGATATTTTTCCTATTTAAAACTTGACTCTTCTGTAGTTACATCGTGTACTAAGACCGACGGAAAATGAAAAGTTGCGATTTTCTAGGCCGATATGTATTGGAACTATACTCTCATTACGGCGTAATAACCAAGGAACTTCGCTGCCGTACCATGAGTGCAGCAGGAGCAATGATATTACGCACCGTCTGTGACCGCCTGCTTGCACAGGGAGCGTGCCTTGCAACCATGGAGACATTTGTGAGAGGCGCTGCGTAATATCATTGCGCCTGCTGCAACTAACTACAGAAGAGTCACGTTTTAAATAGGAAAAATATTGAAACTCTTTGGTCATTTTTGATCGAGATGCTAACGGTCTAATCAAATTCAATGAACTATGCTAAGCTATGCTAAAAGTGGTACCGCCAGACCCCGAGATCGACTGAATGGATTCGAAAATGGAAAAACTCAACTGTTTAACTCTAGGGGAGTTGGAAAATGAACCTATTTTCAAAAAAGGTGGAGTGTTCCTTTAAGGACTACAACAAGCTTCTTCCCGGGTTGGTGACATCACTAACCCTAAAATTTACATAAACCCCACCCCTGAGAACACACAACAAACGGGGGGAGGCCATGTTGGGCTGCTTTAGAGAAGAGGAAGAGTTGTTGTAGTAGAGTGTTGTTGTCATGCTGTCATTTTTAGTCGGACTTCTTCACAAACGAGGGTCAGTTCAACACTAGATTTGCACAAAAGATTAAAATGACAACAAATGCTAATCGATGAGTTGAATCAACTCCACAGCAACTACATAAATTTATCCACTAACCATTCAGAAACGTCCAGTTTCATTCTAAAAGTTGTAACTTCTTCCTGAGTCTCTCCATCAGTGTCGACTCCGGTTTGAACAATGTAAGGCTGAACACCGTTACTGACAATCCTCATTTTGGCTGCGTGAGATTCTCCAGCTTTGTTGTTGTTGAGCAACCGAAGCGTGAGCTGTTAAAGCTCCGCCCTCTTCTGGAAAGGGGGCCGGGAGCAGCAGCTCATTTGCATTTAAAGGGACACACACAAAAACGGCATGTTTTTGCTCACACCCAAACAGGGGCAAATTTGACAAGCTATAATAAATGATCTGTAGGGTATTTTGAGCTGAAACTTCACAGACACATTCTGGAGACACCAGAGACTTATATTACATCTTGTGAAAGGGGCATTATAGGTCCCCTTTAATTTATTTTCTCTCTTTTTTTCTTTTCTTCCTTACCCTAATCTACTGAATGTTAGTGCATCACGGTTTCCACATAAATAAGAAGCAACAAAAACTGTTTTCAACACAGAAATGTTTCTTGAGAAGCAAATCAGAATATTAGAATGATATCTGAAGGATCATGTGACACTGGAGTTAGAAAATTACTATATATTAAAAATACACAAAAGTTATTTTATTTCACAATATTACTGTATTTTTAATCAAATAAATGCAAGAGACTTCTTTCAAATGAATTAAAAAAAAAAAAAATCTTGATTATTCCAAACATTTGACCAGTAGAGTATATTTCGGATTGGGGGACCAAATGTAATAGTAATTTTCTTTCAAAATGTTTGATTGACAAAATTGATGCCTTGACAGCAATGCATTAGTATAGGCTCCTGAAAACCTTGTAGAAAGTACAACCTACATATAATAGCCTCCTCGAAGCCCCTAAAGTTTAATTACTAGTGAATAATGACTTTTGCTTAAGTGCAGCGCTTCCCTTTCCCTTGCTATATCTGTAATATCAGCGTCACGTCTGCTTTCCAAGGCTTTCTTATCTTATCTGCCGCTTCTCATCTTCGCGAATGGTGTCTGTTCCCTCAATACCAAACTATTAAGCATCAAAAGGGAAAGCTTATCTATGCAAATACAGCTAGCCCTGGAGGAGCCAGTCTGCCCCTTCGGCTACAGGCGCAGAGCTCCAACACCTGAGTGCAGTGATTCATTCACCGTCATGGGTCATCTGCCAGAAGGGTTTCACAAGCTCCTTGTTAAACATTAGCTCTGTGTATCCAGGAAGCCTCAGCGAAGGATCCCGGCATAATAGAGGACTGTAAATGGCTTCATAGCCTTACATCAGAGCCTGTTTTCATTGCCTTATCTAAGAGCCGAGCTGCCCTAACAGATTGGATTGGTGGAAAGCAGCCATATGAAAATCCCTCCGTGTCTGTGAACCCAGGTGGAAATGTCGTTCGCGAAGAACAATGCCAAAGCAAATGGTTGCCGTTAAACACGGAGGGTATACTGTAAATCTCTGTGCCGGCGTTCTTAGCTAGCAACATTAAAGGCCACATCTGAGGAACAAGTACATCAGTCAATAATGCATTTACAGATTTTTGGCAACACAAAATCCAAGTAAATCGATGCCACTATTGGCTAAAGTAGCTCTCGCCGTAGTGCAGAACGTGGATCTGCTCGTGTCGTGGACAATTTAAGAAACACGCACACAGCCTGTAAATGTATGGATGAGATGACATTTTTCATGATGGCATGGTAGAGGTGCACACAGATAAAATGATAAAGTGGCTCATTTGAGAAACCAATAAGCACTCCAGCTTCATGCAGCATTCTGCACTCTGATTCAATCAATTTCATACAAGGTACAATTGAGCAATATTCTCGCAATCCCTACGAATGCCCGAGGCTGATCATTCAACCGCAGTTTGATGTATTGCAAACAATATGAGAACTTACACAATTTGGTGGAGCCGTGGCCTAGTTGTGAAACTGCGTTATGCATATGATGACTCACTGTAGTATCTTGAGTTTGTAAACTTACATCCGAATGACGTTCGTAATGAAAAGACAGATTTATACAGTAACCCCACCAAAGAATGTTATTAGATAAACAGTTATTTAATAATGCCATCCAATATTTTGATGGTGGACCACATGCATGCACCGGTACCCTCAGACATCACGCCGAGCACAAAAGAGGGAGCTGCGGACAAATCAGAGGCCTAAAACACGCTCTCAGGTGTCTACTTCCATGTGTCACACACACACACACACATACAGCCCTCTCCATATGCTCAAACAGCCAGTGCACACAAACAGAGCTCACCTGAATTAACACTGGGTGTGGCTACAGAACAAAGCGCCTGATGCACAGGAAACCTGAGAGCAGCTGTGTCAGAGAGGTGCTGCTGGTAAAGCAGGGGGAAATAACCTGCTAAACTCAGGAGAGGGGGATAGTTTCTGACGAAGACTTGTTTTTTTCTGTAAAACTCTGCACCAAATTGCTAGTCACTATATATGCAGTTTCTGAGGTGTTTTTTTTAGCATGTTTAGCAGTTTCTATAGGGTGTTCTTGATGGTCTCTTAGTCTCTGCTCAGATATATATACATTGGACCAAAAATATTCCAAGTTTATTCTGTTTTTTGGTTCAAAGTTAAATTTTGATTTAATATTAATCAAAACCATTCATATGAGAATAAATAATAATATTTATTATAAAGGCTTAAATGCTTGAACTGAAAATATTTTTGTTAGTCAAAATGTTTAATTTAGTTTACTTACTATACATAAAGACACATTTGAATGGCCTTATATTTATTGTGATGTCTTGTAAAATATAATTTCTGTTATGTACATTTACATGCACATTAAATGTTTGATTTTCAGTCAAAATCCAGCTATAATTAATCTTTTGTGCTTTAGTATGAATAAAATCTCACCAGTATGGTTTTTTTACACCTACACTCTAAAAAATGCTGGGTTAAAAACAACCCAAGTTGGGTTGAAAATGGACAAACCCAGCGATTGGGTTGTTTTAACCCAGCGGCTGGGTTAAATGTTTGCCCAACCTGCTGGGTAGTTTTATTTAACCCAAATATTGTTTAAAAATTACTGTATTTCTTGCTTAAAATGAACCCAAAATATGTTGGAAATTAACATTTATTAATATGTTTAATAAACAAACATTTATTAATACTTTTTTTGAATAATATTTAAACAATAAACATTTATTAAATTGCTTATTAATAAATGCTCATCTTTTTGATTATTATTGTTGCCTCTAGTAATTATGAGTCTGATTTTTAATTTCCAACCTATTTTGGGTTCATTTTAAGCCAGACATATAGTAATTTGTAAACTAATTTGTTGGGTTAAATAAAACTACCCAGCAGGTTGGGCAAACATTTAACCCAACTGCTGGGTCAAAACAACCCAATCGCTGGGTTTGTCCATTTTCAACCCAACTTGGGTTGTTTTTAACCCAGCATTTTTTAGAGTGTAGTAACACTACTGTTACGAGTCAGATATTGAGTTGGATATCGTGCACTTGCTCTGAAACTGGCATTCCCAAACTTTTTTTATCAGCTGAACTGAGATGACTGAGATTTGAAGTGAATATTTAAATAATTCACACACACACACACACACACACACACACACACACACACACACACACAGTTAGGTTTTTGTGAATTGTGGGGACTTCCCATAGGCGTAATGGTTTTTATACTGTACAAACTGTATTTTCTATCCCCCTACACTACCCCTACCCCTAAACCTAACCATCACAGGAAACTGTGCACACTTTTCCTTGCTCACAAAAACTCATTCTGTATAATTTATAAGCCTTTTGAAAAGTGGGAACATGGAATAATGTCCTCATAAGTCACCTCTTTTTGTAATACCTGTGTCATACCCATGTCATTATACACATTTGTGTCTTGATATGTCACAAAAACGCGCGCGCACACACACACACGTTGGTTTTCCATGTTTTATGGGGACATTCCATAGACATAATGATTTTTGTACAAACTATATATTCTATTACGTAATCCTCAAACACAACCTTCACAGAAAAAATCTGATTCTGATTCTGACATCATTCTGTGTGATTTATAAGCTGTTTTCCTCATGGGGACCAAAAAATGTCCCCACAAGGACAAGGTTTGGATATTGCCATCTTTGTTTAGGGTTTACCTGAACCACACACAAATACATATATACATATATACAGTGTATATACAGTATATATATATATATATGCATTGTGTCATGTTTGGACAGATGAAGACAGTAGCTCAGTTATAACTATAAAAGCACTTTTCATTCATCATTCATATCTGTAGCACAATCAATGTAGGAAGAATTAGGCCTACCTTCCAAAGTTTAATACAAGGGCTAGTTCACTCAAATATGAAATTTCTGCCATCATTTACACATCATCCACATCACTCCAAAGCTGTATGACTGACTTTCCTCTGTGAAAAGAAGAGATTTTGAAGAATGTTTTGTGTTCCGCAGAAGAAGAAAAATCCATACGGGTCTGGAACAACATGAGGGTGAGTAAACAATAACTGGGCAAACTATAGCTTTAAAGGGTTAGTTCACCCAAAAATGAAAATAATGTCATTTATTACTCACCCTCATGTCGTTCCACACCCGTAAGACCTTCGTTCATCTTCAGAACACAAATGAAGATATTGTTGATGAAATCCGATGGCTCAGTGAGGCGTCTATTGAGAGCAAAGCCATTTAAACTCTCAAGATCCATAAAGGAACTAAAAACATATTTGAAACAGTTCATGTGAGTTCAGTGGTTCTATCTTAATATTATAAAGCGACAAGAATAGTTTAAAAAATTGTTCTCAAAGGGATCCCAACGATATCGTTTCTCTATATCGTTATCGTTATGGCTGTGGTGGGGACTCTGCTATTCTTTTATATACAGGACGATTTTTAGAACTACATCTTTATAGTTATTGTTCTTGGTGTGAACGGGCCTTTAAGGTTAAGGGGTTTGTTTGTTAATACAAAAAAATAAAAGTATCAGTAATATTTACAAAATATACTCTTTAGTTAATTAGACAGAAGGCAAAATGCTCAGTTGCAGGGGCTTTAACGGATATTAACAAACACGTGAAACAAGCTGTAGCTCCTTTGCTTGATTGAGCGTCTTTTCCATGTCCATTATCAGCAGTGTAATCTGATGTGGGCAGATAAAGCCCAAAGGCCTTGTTTGTGTGTGTGCGCTCTTTGAAGACTGGAGTGTGTCAGGCTTTTTGCTCCAGGGGGCTAGAGGTGGAGCAAGGTGGCACGGCTCTGGTTTAGTTTACTTCGCTGTTGCCCTGTGACCTCACGTAATCAAGGGCCCCTGCGAGGCCAGGTGCACAGCAGAGCTCTACTCTGCCTATTCAGAGCCTCTCCACAGAGCTTTACTAAGAGATAAGGGCCGCGTCAGCCAGAACCATTCACTGATAACAACACAGAGCTTCATTTCAAACAAAGCATG
>RJVU01052005.1:1309747-1394610 GCA_003731715.1 Anabarilius grahami
CACATAGGGCTTTTTCATCAGATTTTGGTATGTCTCTTTAATGGTAATGACTTTGAAATTAAGCACTTTCAATTAAATGAAAACACAGCAGCAACTTAAAGAAGATACCAGCATGGAAAATTCGCTTTAAACTGCATCCAGCTGGGCGCGAATTGCACGTTGAATTAAAATGCATTTTGATAACATGCCTGCGTGGACAAAAGAGCTTCAGTATGAAACTGGACGCATTCCAGTTGCAGTTCAAATATAAGGATGAATACTGTCTACATGGAGTCGCCACCTTGTGGTCAATGCTGAGGCCTCACAGGTCACACTGTATTCATGCATTTCTAACACTATTTTAAGAATAATAAACTAAAAAAAAAAAAAGGCAGAAGGAGTGAAAAATATTTTAAATGAGAGTGGGAATGTGTTTGGCACTGGTCAACAAATAAAATAATTAATCAGAGGGACAGGAAGCTGTGTACACATGCTGCTACTTTAAACAAAGAGTTCATTACTGAGAAATGTTGATTAAATGCCTGATATTGTTGATGTTGCTTTTCATCAGATTCCTCTGCTGAACACCCGAGTAATAATTGACATACAAAATTGCCGTGGAAATAATGTTATCAAAATTTAATTAAAACCATTTTGGTGAAAAACAAAAGAAGCAAATATCTTGACGCCTGGCAGCTTATTTGAATTTTGTGGTATGGGAATTCAGTGTTACATAGAATAACAGAAACTATTCATCAATAAATAATCACTTGAAAAGAAACCAGATTTTTTGTATACTCTAAAGTAAATGCGGGCAGTCCTTGTGCAAAACTCGCTGCTACAATATTCAGATGTTCTGAATGGTTGCCACACTCTTAAAAATAAAGCTTCCAGAAGAGGGTTTTCACAGCGATGCATACTGTACATACATACATACAACATACACGTACCCCTGGGGGTACACGACATAACAGAAGGGGGTACGCGAACAAAATGCAGTCTTGCTGTTCATTTAGTTCTACCCTACCTTCAAATAACATTAAAACCGAGCATGTATTTCTAACTGGCAAAATGCCGTAAATACATGACATCCAATCAAAGCAGCGTGCATACACCGATCAGGCATAACATTATGAGCACTGTCAGGTGAAGTGAATAACACTGATTATCTCTTCATCACGACACCTGTTAGTGGATGGGATATATTAGGCTGCAAGTGAACATTTTGTCCTCAAAGTTGGTGTGTTAGAAGCAGGAAAAATGGGCAAGCGTAAGGATTTGAGCGAGTTTGACAAGAGCCAAATTGTGATGGCTAGGCGACTGGGTCAGAGCATCTCCAAAACTGCAGCTCTTGTAGGGTGTTCCCGGTCTGCAGTGGTCAGTATCTATCAAAAGTGGTCAAAGGAAGGAACAGTGGTGAACCGGCGACATTGTCATGGGCGGTCGAGGCTCATTGATGCACGTGGGGAGCGAAGGCTGGCCCGTGTGGTCCGATCCAACAGACGAGCTACTGAAGCTCAAATTGCTCAAGAAGTTAATGCTGGTTCTGATAGAAAGGTGTCAGAATACACAGTGCATCACAGTTTGTTGCGTATGAGGCTGCATAGCTGCTGACCAGTCAGGGTGACCATGCTGACCCCTGTCCACCGCCAAAAGAGCCAACAGTGATCATCAGAACTGGACCACGGAGCAATGGAAGAAGATGGCCTGATCTGATGAATCACGTTTTCTTTTACATCAAGTGGATGGTCGGGTACCTGGGGAACACATGGCACCAGGATGCACTATGGGAAGAAGGCAAGCCAGCGGAGGCAGTGTGATGCTTTGGGCAATGTTCTGCTGGGAAATCTTGGGTCCTGCAATCCATGTGGATGTTACTTTGACACGTACCACCTACCTAAGCATTGTTGCAGACCATGTACACCCTTTCATGGAAACGGTAATCCCTGGTGGCTGTAACCCCTTTCAGCAGGATAATGCGGCCTGTCACAAAGCAAAAATGGTTCAGGAATGGTTTGAGGAGCACAACAACGAGTTTGAGGTGTTGAATGGGTCTCCAAATTCCCCAGATCTCAATCCAATCGAGCATCTGTGGGATGTGCTGAACAAACAAGTCTGATCCATGGAGGCTCCAACTCGCAACTTACAGGACTTAAAGGATCTGCTGCTAACATCTTGGTGTCAGATACCACAGCACACCTTCAGGGGTCTAATGGAGTCCATGCCTCGACGGGTCAGGGCTGTTTTGGCAGCAAAAGGGGGACCAACACAATATTAGGAAGGTGTTCGTTATGCCTTATCTGTGTATGACAGATTGTGTGCAGAGTATTGCCTTAGCAAATCGTGCTACATTACTGCCGTTCTCGACAATACATCTTTGTAAAAGTGGGGATTTACCACTTACTGACATGAAGAACAAATATATACACAGAGTGGATTGAGATCAATTTAAGACTCAAACATTCTTCAATACAAAAACATACCCTGTGTGAGTTCTTGTATTTAATGTTGATAATGAGCAAGAATGCAATTGTTCCCAAATATCCACATGATTGCAAACCTGACATTGATTATTATATAACAGGTCAACAAACAAAACGCACATAGTACTGTAATTTTTTACTTTATTTTGCAATTAAATAATAGTTCCAATGAAAGCCACAGCAGAACTACAGCACACATTGGTGTTTTGAGAACAATTCTGCAGCTTTGAACGAATCGTGAGAGTCAGTATTTAATGATTCGTTCATAAATACAGCTAGTTGCTTCGTTACCGAATGAATGAATGATTCAATGACTCGCTCATTAAGACAGTGACTTACCGCCACCTACTGGCGGTTTTAGTTTAATATTTAAGTCTCGCTTAGGTTTTACCATCATTGCATATTTCTCTATTGTAAAGGTATGACTGCAGTCTAAATGGAAGAGAGGGGGTACGCAGAAGGATGGTAAACCCCTCAGCGGGTACTCCACTCTAAAATGTTTGGGAACCACTGCCATAGAGGAAGTATTTGGGGATCCCCAAAGAAGTTTCAGTGAACAGTTGTTAAGTCAGCATGAAACGGAAGTAGTAATCTTTTTGTGACGTATATCCAAGCGAAACAACTTCTTGAACAAGAAAAAAATGTAGGGTGGGGCTTGATTGGATGGTCGTGGTTTGCAATTGGTCGATCTCATGTGAGTGACAGGTTGCCCCGCCCTCGTGCCGGTGAACACGTCATCAGAGAAGAGTGCTGCGTCAGGAATCGCATACTGTACTACATTTGGTTTGAAACTTGGTTTGACCTTTAAAAAAGTATGTTCTATATTGTATGAATGTAATCCGGACGGCCATGCTGTCATTGTCATGAGAGTCAGTTGCGTCGCTTCACCTCCATTCACAAATCCCCTCCAGTGGCCTCACAGGACTGTAAAGTGTCCACTTCAGAATCTCGCCGGAAGAAGTAGATAATCCAGGAAGTTTTAGCCTACTGTTTTATGAATTCGGACATACTACTCGGCTCAAATACTGTTTTCACCTACTATATAATATGGAAGTAGGGATATTTGGAGGGGAGGGGAATTTATTTTGATTAAATATTACGAGGGTACCTGAATTAAAAAAATAATAATGATGTGCACGGATGAATTGTTTATAATAAACGCTGCAATATTCCATAAAACATAAGAATTGTCCGTTTTGATTTCATGGCGACATTAAAAGAATCTTTTTTCTTAGTACGAAGAACATTTTAATAATATAAAGAACGTTTTTACACCATAAAGAACCATGAATGTAAAACAAAAGTAAAAACAGCTCATCATCAAGCACCTGGATATGACCTGAATCCTCCCTTGTCCCTTCAATGTACTCTAGATTTACGGAATTTCCGCAATGGTTAGTCACTTAGAAAAGTAATAGCACACCTCTCCTCAATAAGCCACAATTTAAGGTGTAATACACGTCGATAACAGAGCATTTAATTGTGCATACACTCTAAAAACTGCTGGGTTAAATATGGACAAAACCAGGGATTGGGTTGTTTTCACCCAGCCATTTTTTTCAACCAATTTTGGATTTATTTTTTTAGCCAGCAATATAGTAATATAGTAAAAGGCGTGTTTTTGCTCACCCCCAAATAGGGGCAAATTTGTGGGGTATTTTAAGCTGAAACTTGACCAGACCAGAGACTTATATTACATCATGTGAAAGAGGGCATAATAGGTGCCTTTTAACCCAACCTGCTGGTTTTGTCCATATTTTACCCAGCTTGGGTTTTTTTAACCCAGCATTTTTTAGAGTGTATCCAGTGTGCTAGCACAAAAAATAAGAACCATCTTTGAATATGTCCTCTGAGGTTTTCAGATGTCACTGTGTTACAGTACCACCACTCGCTGCTGTGCTCTGGCTGAGAACCTAGTCTCCAGGCAACAGCTGAGGTTTTTGATGTCCAAATGTTTGTGGACTAAATGTCTCTTTAATTCAATTCTGTAATGCAGTGTTTGAAGATATGGATCAATGGCTACTGCCTTTGATGGTCCTCCTGGTACTCAGAGGCATGTCATTGTGACAATCCCACACTGCGGGGACGCAACAAATAAAGCTATGATCATATTCTGCTGCTGATGTTGCTCTAAGAGAGAAAAGAAGGGGGGTTTAATAGCCAATCCTTGCCAGAAAAGGATTAGCCACACATGCTATATGACAGACCAGCACACTGAAAGGGGCACATCATATTGTTCTTTTGTGTTGTCCCTGTTTCTGAGAGCATGCTATTAGTTTAATGTTAGAGGAGCGAAGTGAAATGTGAAAGAGTGAGATTTCTACCTAATGAAAGTCCATTCATCAGTGTCACTTTAAATTTATTTAAAAATTTAAAATCTGTACTAAGACATTCATCACATCCATTTGGCAAGAAATTGTTAAATTAAGCAACTTATTTCCATTTCATATAGGCTACCTAAACCCTCAAAGGTTTTCATAAACAAACAGGATCTGTCAAAGCGATCTTAAACTGGAAATAGCTTCTGGCACAACTTATCCATTAAATATGATTAAAACCAGATGTGAGGGCTGATTAGATCAGTGACACAGGGCTACGAAAATGGCACAAAGTGAGTTTTAGCAACTATATTAACCACAGCAGTGGCAAAATGATTATAAAAATGAATTTCTTATGCTTGTAATTACAAGTGTTTCATTTACACATTTTAAAAGGAAATGTTTTTATGTATTTAAGCAATAACACATGAGAGGATGTGCTATAATGTGAATATAGTCATGTTTAAAGTGGTACTTCCCCGCTTCAATAAAACTTGGCTGCCTATGCAGCAGAAAGGTGAAAAATATTTTGAAATCTGTGCTACATGACTACAGAAAACAGAGAAAAGGGCAGTTCTGTCATGACAACTCTGTGTTTGGCATGGTAATGGATATGACAATGTTGATTTGTTTGATCTTGGTGGAATTGATCTGCCCAAGATTTTGCCCAAGGAAGACTTAAACACCCATAATGCACTGGGCATGTTGCCGTCCATGGCCACTCCCAGTCTGCTATGGATGTGCTTGACCAGAGTGAAATGCCGCCTTGCTTTAGTAGGAAATACTTCTTAGCAAACTTTTAGTCACGGTGTCGACTTGTATTGTTTCCGGGTGCAAGAATTCAAAGAGTAAACGTTTAGTTGGAGTGAGTTACTCTTGGTTTCCAGTGAAGGATCCAGAGCATCGTAAGAAGAGAAGAGAATTGTAAATATGGAGAGAACCCCTGAAGAAGAACAATCTGAAAAACATCCATATTTGTAGTCATCGTTTAAACCTGGATGACAATGAACACAGTGTTTTAAGCCAAAAGGAGGGGGAAAAAATAAAAAGAAACTGCCGTAGCCTCAGTTCCGGCCAACCCTCCGAAGCAAAATGCTGTTGCATACAGGTAAGAAAGCTGTTGCCATAGACAAAGTACGATACAATTTTCAGTGATAAACCTACTGTTTTGTTAATAACCCTCTGTTGATCCAACTGTCCGTGGGCGCGGATACAAAAATGTGGAAGTACAATATATACTTTTCACGAAAGCCGTCAAAAGTCCAAAGTCCAAAAAAAGACGCGTTTTGCTGACATTGTTTGTCTTTTGCTTACAAATAAACATCAATTTCTCTGTCCAGGCAACACGGCCATTACTACATTCACAAACAGTTAATGCATAATAAAAACTAAAACACAAAAGCTTTCTATAAAAGTTATCATATCATCAGAAATCTATTTTTACTTGATCTTCTGAGATAAAAGAACAAAAAGCTTTATGTATTATGAAAACATACTGTATCAATTCAAAGCTGCTTCGTTTTGTTTAATATCCCAACAACCTCTGTAGTCCCATTTAGCCACTTGTTAGGAATTGCATTTTTCGAGACAAGTAAAAGTAAAAAAAAAAGAGAAGGTATTACAAATGTATTTTACATTGAAGAATAAAATGTGAAAATATCTTGAGCTTATGTTCACCACAGACCTTATTTCAGGCATTTAACCAAAAAGCCATTCAAAAAACCCACTGACTTCAGGACAATGGAACTGTAAATGCAAAAATACTAACTCGTTTACGGATTTTGGCCTACAAAAATACTTTATCCCAGCAGCACTCTATAGAGCCTAGACCTTCAGTAAATAAAGGTCTTGCTACACAAGGACCAAGCACCTAAACTGCTACCTAAATTAGCAAACAGAACCTAAACTAAACATTTTATGAAAAAAAATTTAAACACACTAGCCCATTGCAATTTCTATTTTACCAACACAAGCTTGTTAATAAAATTTAACATGTAAAAAGCTTCAGAAGCACTCTCTGGTGGGAATAAATGCCAGAGGCATTCTATAATCCTCTAAAGACACTGCTTAGATGCTGGAATCAATTACTCGTAATGACCAGGATCTTTAGTACAAATCAATAGAAGCTCAGATCAGATGCTTGGCCAGTGAGAGTCAAGCATTTAGCAGCTATTTCCGTGGCTCCTCGCCTCACCCCTTTGTATTTGTGAGTAAACAGCAGTTCTGGCTCAGTGAAGCTGAAACGAGCTCATGGTCTTGTTTGATATTATGAAGGGAGGGATCAGAAGGAAACTCAGGGGAAGGTAATTGCAGCGGGCTGCTAATGGTGGGGACACCACAATTCAGGACACCTTCGCGCAGGACGCTCGATTGCACAGGTGTTCTTCTCTGTTATTTCTGCTCTCAAAGGCGCTTCTCTGATGAAGACACACTTGCCACTAAATCCCCTACCTCTAGTGATAATGGGGCGGCAGAGAATGCGCCAGAACAAAGGTTTATCGAAAGGCAATTGTTGCAGACACTCCTAAACACATGTTTCGTATTTAACACCTGCACTTAACACCATCCAAAGTATATGATAGGGAGAACATTATTTTTCAAAACACTTCATATGCCGGACAGACTGCATTGCGGGTCTGCAATTTTATAGCTTCACAAAAAAAAAAAAAAGAACCAACAGAAAGACAACCTACAATTTTTATGACTGTTACGATATTTCTATGCTTGTCAGTATGAGACTTTCTGTGGAATTACAAAATGTGCAGCTTTCTGCACTGGAGGAAAAATTCCTTTCTGTCTCACCACTCCACATATTGTTACCTTAAACCAATCTAACCATTACTGTAAATTTGACAAAAGTTCCCTAAGCAAATTTTGGTCATTTTCATGGTCTTAAAGAACTTGCTGTGTTGAAAGTGACTTTTGTGTGAGCTGTGCTTTTTTATACATCGCCGCCATATATTTACAACTGACCTTTTTTGACCTTTTCAAGAAAGCCGAGGCGCTGCCCTCTGCTATCTGCAGGACCACGTCGGCGCTCGCCTATAAAGCGTTCGCCACTGATAGCCAGGCCGCCTCCGCACTGCATACTAGCGGTGCTGTGGTGTACAATGGTGTAACAGGCCAAACTTCTCCATGACATGGACAAGTCTGGACCTGACCCGGCGATGTTTAAAGAGCTATGCAGCACAACTGACTTGGCCCTACGAGCTATCAAAGCCACCGCCCAAGCCATAGTCTGCACGATGGCCAGCCGGATGGTGCTGGAGCGCCACTTAAGGATGCTGACAGGACAGTTTTTCTCGACTCCTCCATCTCCCTGTCGGGCCTGTTTGGCTCTGTGGTGGACGGCTTCGTGGAACACTACATCACAGCCCAGAAGTCATCGCAGGCTATGCGTCACTTCCTGCCAAAAAGAGCCAGCTTCTCCACTGCCTCCAGTCACTCCAAGACGACCCAGTCGACTCAGCAGCGACCCAAGTCAAGCCATGCCTCCACACGGCCAAATGCTACCCGTTTCTAAAGCGTCAGGGGCCTCGTCCCAAGCTAGAGCTGGACCCTGAGCATATGAAGCAGTCCTGATGCCTCAGGACGGAGGAGGAAAAGCTTGGACCACCCTCAAAGCATGCCCGTTTTCCAGTCCCCTCTTCAGTTCAGGGCACTGGAGATGATGTGTTTAATACTGGTTCTGGGCCTGCCCCCATCAGCACCGAAACCCCTTCTCGCTGTTACTTAGTACTTTGACCATTTGCCACTCGACACCGGGCATGGGAAGCCATCCCCAGAGTGTTGAACTGGATTTATAGAACAAGGCTACTCGCTTCAATTCACTCGCAGACTGCCCCGCTTCATGGGCATGATTCACACTTCGGTCTCAGATGACAGTTCTCATGTCATCAGAGCCGAAGTTCAGTCTCTGCTGGAAAAAGGCGCCATGGAGAAAGTTCTCACAGAACACAGCGAGTCAGGCTTTTACAGCTACTAATTCCTCATCCCCAAGAAGGACGGTGGCCTCAGACCCATCCTCAATCTGAATTGTGCCTTCATGAGATAGCCTTTCAAAATGTTAACTATGAAACAAATCATCACGCAAATTAACCCCAGGGGTTGGTTTATATCAGTGGATATCAAAGACGCCTACTTTCATATCCAGATATCCAGATATCTTTGCTTAATGTTATGAACAGCAGCTACGCTAATTATTCTCCATTTGCTTTTCTGTTTTATCTTGAGACGCCCGTGCCAAGGTGACCAGAGAGTACATCAGCTTCAGTTTGGATCCAGCCTCTTATCAAGACTTCAGATGACCAACACCTGTGAAGAGACGGCGCCTACTCCTGCCTTAATTATTGCATTGTTAGCTAACTGCGTGATTATATATGTACAATTCTGAAATTAAATAATTTGGACGCAGTCAACTCTGATAACAGACTACTCTAAACTGTAATGTTGACATGCACTCCCTGTAAAGCTGCTTTGAAATAATATGTATTGTGAAAAGCACTATACAAATAAATGTGAATTGAACTGAATTGAAAGATAGCCCCCGTTCTTTAGATTCACAGACTACTCTAAACTGTAATGTTGACATGCACTCCCTGTAAAGCTGCTTTGAAATAATATGTATTGTGAAAAGCACTATACAAATAAATGTGAATTGAACTGAATTGAAAGATAGCCCCGTTCTTTAGATTCATTAGTATGTCACCTCCTATCTTTAGATAGGAGGTGACATACTAATATGCAGTCCTTTCGTTCGGAATCTCTAGTTACGCGTACTTCTATGAAGTGTGTAGATGCGGCTCTCTCCCCTCTGAGACAGACGGAAATCTGCATACTCAACTACCTTGATGATTGGCTGCTTATAGCCCAATTGGAAAGGGGGCTATGTGCCCACAGATCCCTGCTCCTCAACCATCCAGAAAACCTGGGATTCAGGGTCAACCTTGGCAAGAGCTCGCTGCTCCCCAGCCAACAAATTTTTTTCCTGGGGGTGGTCTTCGACTAATCAAATGCACAGGAGCATGTCCTGGAAATCAGGAGCATGGTGGCCTCGTTCAAGGTGGGGTCTCTTCTCCCCCTCAAGAGGTTTCAGAAGCTTCTGAGCCTCATGGTGACAGCTTCCTCAGTCATTTCACTGGGCCTGCTCCACATGCAACCACTCCAACTTGAAGGCCCGTCACCCACCTCGTGTGTGGCGCACAGACTGACACACTCTCAATGTGACCCACGACTGCATCAAAGACTTGGTTCCTTGGAAATCACCCCACTTTTACCAGGACAGGGTAACGCTGGGCTCGATTTTGAGGAGAAAAGTGGTCGTGACAGATGCCTCCTAGATGGGCTGGGGTGCCCTATGTCAAATTGGCACATCAACAGCCAAGAAATTATGCCAGTGATTCTGGCCTTCAAGGGGTTCCACCCGGAACTCAGAGGTCATCACATCATGATCCACTCAGACAAAAGGACGGTGGTTGCTTTTATAAACCACCAAGGAGGTCTCAGGTCTCGCCCTCTGCACATACTGATGAATCGTCTTCTCCTATAGGCACAGAGGAACCTCCGCTCAGTGAGGGCGGTTCATATGCCAGGCTCCTCAAACATAGGAGCAGACATGTTGTCACACAGCAGAACACCCCCGGGGGAATGGAGACTCCACCCCCAGGTGGTCAACGCGATATGGTGCACTTTCGGTCAGGTGAATGTGGATCTCTTCACTATGGTAGAGAACTCCCATTGTCAGATATACTTTTTGAAGGAAATGGATGCACTGGCCCAGAAATGGCCTCGTCTGCACCTTTATGCCTTCCCTCCTTAATGGAAGCCACCAGGCCTTCCCCAGGAAGTTTTGAGAATGTCGGAGTCTCTGAGGTGAGTGCCCCTATCCCCAAGGCTCCTTTACGCCCAAAAAGGGTCTGTTTTCTCAAGCTAATGCTTATCTTGGAAACTAGAACACACTAAATGCGAGATTGTGTCAGTTCTCATATTTCTGCAGGAGACCCCTCCACGCTCAAAGTATACGTGGCAGCCATCACGACGAATCACACCCATGTGTGATTTTTGCCGATTTGTATTTATTGCGTTAAGGGGGTTCTAACAGTTTCTTGCTGCAGCTTGTTTTTTATGTTTGATATTTTGACTAAGCTGAACAAATCCTTGTATTTGTTCAGCAGCAGCGTAGCAGAAGTCGTCCGCCAAAATCAAGCTTATGTATATTCCATGCACCATGCATGGCAATAAATGAGGTTTTATTATAAAAGTTTGGGAGGAGCACGTTCAGATAATTAACCTAATTAACACAGGAGGAGCTTATTCAGTTAATCAACTTAATTAGCATCAGGAGGTATATATACACAGCAGACTTACCTCTGTTCTATGACAGTTTTCCAGCATCCCTCCACCACCCCATCACCTCACTTATAACTATTCCTATCCCAACCCTTGGACAGCATGCCAAATAAGCATAACCTTTACTTTATTTAATTATATGTAAGTGTGAACTTGTGAAATGCTGGTTGAAATAATTCACTTCGAGAGTTGTCATGATGTTTGCAGGTCAAACTGACCCAAACTGATTTTAATACAATTTGCCAAAAATCACACATATAAAAAGAGCAAATAATAACCATTGCAAATAGCAAAAATATCAAAACAGTTTATAACGCTACAAAAAACATATTACAAAAATAAAAAATAAATGTGTGAACATATAATAAAACTGTATTAACCAATATTTTTAACATTTATTTAAAATTCATTTATGTATTTAAAATGTATTTACTATTTTCATTTTCACAAACTGTGACTACTGTATATACAGCTTATTTTTATATATAGCTTAAGTTTTTTTGTTGTTGTTGTTTATCCTGTATCCTGATGTCACTGCAAGAGGGAGTTGAAGTTATTTTGATTAAAGAATCCAAGGGTAAATAAAAAAAATAAAAAATAAAAAAAAAAGATGTACTTGGACAAATCTTTAATAATAAAAACAGCAATATTCCATAAAATAAATAAGAATTGTACGTTTTGATTTCATGGTGACTTTAAACCTCTACAGCAAAAACTATTTCAGCGACCTTAATTGAATCTATTTTAATTGAATGCTCCTGCTACTTTCTTAATCAAGCATACATCCTTCATACATCAATATAATTATCCCACAGTCCAACTGTAGTATAGGTTACATATTATACTATATTTGTGCTATCATAAAAAAATTCTTCATATATTTAAATGCATTTGGTAGATAAAGCCAAAGAATCCAAAGTGACAAACTGTGTTCTAGTAGACAATTAATCAGTTCATGCATTCCCTGTTGGGACTCAAACCCATGACCTTGCCTTTGCTTGGCGGTGCCATGGTCTGCTGTTTGAGCTATACAGGGAAATAATTCATTTTGATTCTGTACAGTGTTGCCAAGTCCACAGTTTCCAGCTGAATTGGGCTACTTTTTAATTGTTGCCACGAGTTCATTTATTTCCCATGGGTTAAATGTTGTTAAAGGTTTTTTTTTTTAATCTAGCACACAAAATGCATTCATATCAAAATAGACTATAATGTGCATTTCTACATTTCACATATCTTCATATTTCCATTACCACAGTCATCATAAAAAAATGAATGATAAATAGGTAAACAGATTGTGATAGCTAAATATCTTTCAGACTGAATAAATATATGTATAGGCTCAATTTCAAACATAAAATAAATATAGAAAAGAATACAGCACGATAATACTGATAAGGATGTGATCTCTCTGTACTGAGCCTTTTGGTAGATTAAATCAAGCAATTTATGCATGTATTGCTGCTTCTCTGTCACTCCACATTCCTGTACTTGGTGAAGAGATTGTAGAGGACCCTCAATGTGGACTTGAGGTCACAGTTGACAATGTCTGAGGAGACATAAAAGATCTGAACATGACTGAGGTATGTAATGAGATGTTCATTTCAATGTGAAACATGATCTTTCCTCTCTCTCAACATACCTGAAATCTCAGCTGCTAATGTCAAGTGCTGCTTCTAAAATGCTTTAACGACTAGATTTTCACTTTTATTTGAAAAAAAATTATTGAGCACAACTCACCATCATCTATGTTATAGCAACATTTCCCAGTTTTCCAACAGTTGACTCAAAATACTTTTAAAAAGTTGAAAGTGTCCTGCAGTGTGACAAGTTATGCTGAATCTAAAACTATTTAAACAGCATTTTATTATTATTATTATTTTAGACAGACTACACGAAATGGAATATTTGTAACATCTGTCACACCACAAGGCCATTTATACATCCATATAAATATTAACATAAAATCTTTATTTTGATTAAAAAAAAAGTCCATAGGCACATCATGTGTCTAATTTGCTAAGCCTTTTTTGCTAAGACACTTTAACATACTTTTAAAAAGAGTTCTTATAATAGAAATAATACACTTTACAAGAACATACTTAAGTGTGAACTGAATGTAATGTTTTCATACACTTAACTGCATGTTATTTACAATGAAATTAAATGAAATAGATTAAAATGTATATTAAATGCTGAACTTTAGAGTGCTGACCCACTTAAGTAGGACTAAATCTTTATATGTACAAACCGAATTCCGGAAATGTTGGGACGTTTTTTAAATTTGGATAAAATGATAACTAAAAGACTTTCAAATCACATGAGCCAATATTTTATACACAATAGAACATACATAACATAACATAAATGTTTAAACTGAGAAATTTTACAATTTTATGCAAAATGAGCTCATTTCAAATTTGATGCCTGCTACAGGTCTCAAAATAGTTGGGTTGGGGGCATGTTTACCATGGTGTAGCATCTCCTCTTTTTTTTCAGAACAGTTTGAAGATGTCTGGGCATCGAGGTTATGGGTTTCTGGAGTTTTGGTGTTGGAATTTGGTCCCATTCTTGTCTGATATAGGTTTCCAGCTGCTGAAGAGTTTGTGGTCGTCTTTGACATATTTTTCTCTATAGGTGAAAGATCTGGACTGCAGGCAGGCCAATTCAGCACCCGGACTCTTCTACGATGAAGCCATGCTGTTGTTATAGCTGCAGTATGTGGTTTTGCATTATCCTGCTGAAATACACAAGTCCTTCCCTGAAATAGACGTCGTCTGGAGGGGAGCATATGTTGCTCTAAAACCTTTATATACCTTTCAGCATTCATAGTGCCTTCCAAAACATGCAAGCTGCCCATACCGTTTGCACTTATGCACCCCCATACCATCAGAGATGCTGGCTTTTGAACTGAACGCTGATAACACGCTGGAAGGTCTCGCTCCTCTTTAGCCCGGAGGACACGGCGTCCGTGATTTCCAAAAAGAATGTCAAATTTGGACTCGTCTGACCATAGAACACTTTTCCACTTTGAAACAGCCCATTTTAAATGAGTCTTGGCCCACAGGACACACGGCGCTTCTGGACCATGTTCACATATGGCTTCCTTTTTGCATGATAGAGCTTTAGTTGGCATCTGCAGATGGCGCGGTGGATTGTGTTTACCAACAGTGGTTTTTGGAAGTATTCCTGGGTCCATTTAGTAATGTCATTGACACAATCATGCCGATGAGTGATGCAGTGTCATCTGAGGGCCCGAAGACCACGGGCATCCAATAAAGGTCTTTGGCCTTGTCCCTTACGCACATAGATTTCTCCAGTTTCTCTGAATCTTTTGATGATGTTATGCACTGTAGATGATGAGATTTGCAAAGCCTTTGCAATTTGACATTGAGGAACATTGTTTTTAAAGTATTCCACAATCTTTTTACGCACTCTTTCACAGCTCTGCCCATCTTTACTTCTGAGAGACTCTGCCTCTCTAAGACTTCCCTTTTATAGCTAATCATGTTACAGACCTGATATCACTGAACTTAATTAGTTGCTAGATGTTCTCCCAGCTGAATCTTTTCAAAATGTCTTGCTTTTTCAACCATTTGTTGCATTCAATTTTGAAATGAGCTCATTTAGTGTATAAAAGTGTAAAATTTCTCCGTATAAACATTTGTTATCTTATTTATGTTCTATTGTGAATAAAATGTTGGCTCATGTGATTTGAAAGTCTTTTAGTTTTCATTTTATTCAAATTTAAAAAAACGACCCAACATTTCCGGAATTCGGGTTGTAATTTCATAATACTATTGTCTTTGAAAGATGGTGTAGTGCTGAATGTACTGACAAGCATTTATGGATTACTAAAATATATTGTAATGTAATTTTATTGAAACTTGTATGTCATGTATTGAAATATATTTACAATTACACATTTGTAATGATGATGCAATTTATTATACTTAAAATATATAAGCTTTAAATCTAATAGCCAATAATCAAGTACTTTAAATGTGCTTTAGTATGTTAGTCAACACAGCAAAATAAGTGTACTTCTTTAAAGCATGACAGAAGATTATAAAAACAATAATTAAAAGTGTACTTTAAAGTAAAACTTTGAATTAGACATTATAATTATGAAGTAAATTTTTTAAAAGTGTACTTAAGTTTATTAAGTAGCATGGTCATGAAAGTGTACTCGGTAAGTACACTACATTGGCTTTATATTTCAATATTATATTATCTGCAAGTACATTTAAAAAAATGTGCACATTTAGTACAATTTAGCACACTTCTTGTTCACAAGGGAGTCTAAGTGGTTGTTAGGGTGTTGCTAGATGTTTGCTCACTGGCCCAAGTAAAAAGAGCCCACACACACGTCAATATCAAGTTCTGGTCTCTAACTGGTTTCTGCAATGAGCAATAATAGCGATGCTTGCCTTAGCGATCACCACTAATAATTAACAGCAACACATCTTTTGCCCTCAATGTATTTTGCATCAAACCTCATTTAGTAACAACCGCCCACAAGGCATATTCTCAGTTAGATCATCTGCGCCACATTAACCAGATGTTGTTTAAGCCTTGTGATTACACAGAGGAACTTCGCTGCAGAGAAATGAAAATGCAATTGTAGATGCAGCATGCAACTGAGGCACTAAACAAACCCTTTGAGTAAAGCAAAGCATTGATTAGCTTCTCATACAAGTAGTTCAACAGCAACAGTAGAGGAGGCAATGAGGAGATCAATTCAACTGATACACATGGCAACTCTTCTTAACGACAATAAACTACTACAATCAGGCAACATGCCATGATTGTTCCTTAGAAATCAAGTGCTGTGAAACACAAAACAAAAGCACTTTGTTCGTTACAAGGATCTCTAGATTATCTCCAGTAGAGCGAGACACTGAAAGAAAAGTTTAATATCACCTTCTGGCCTGGGCTTTGGCTTCTCCAAATCGCCATCTTGCATCAGTTCAAAGGAAAATGAAACATTGTGCACCTAATACATAAAATGCAAAACAACGCTGTGATTAAGTGACAATGAGAAATCAACAACAATTTTAAAACACTAAAATGCCATTGTTATATGTCTGTCCATTGAAAACATATAGGATTTCCTTTAGAAAATATTTACATTAATGAAGTATTAAAGTCAGCATAAGTCAAAAATGACCTTATTTTGTCATTGCATTTTACTGGTCTTATTAAACCAATGATTCGTTAGTGTATAAACTTTTTTTTTTTGACCTTGTAATCTTTAAAGGTACACTATGTAACTTTTGACCCTGTAGCAGTTAAAAAGACTGCCTGCATTTTGCAGAAGAACATTGTTTTGGTTGTGCTGCAGCTCTGTGTGAATGTGCGGATGTAGGGATGCGCCGATAGGATTGTTTTGGGTCGATACCGATTTTAACAAACAATTATTGTCAGATTCCGATACCGACATTTGTCGCTTGCTCTCTTATTTGAAGTTTTTTCATTAAAATAGTGTTTTGATCATGAATTAAGTTATACTAGCTAGTTTATTGCTGCATCATCAAATAATTTCTAATGAACATGGATTGGATCCATTTAATATTCAGCAGGCCAACATGAATATATAAATACAACAGAACAAAGATATATTATGAAATAAACAGTGCTTTTTAGGTAGGTTTAGCAGTAGTTTTCAGGTACAGAAATAAAGTAAACAAATGTAAAGTGACACTGCATATTCTTCACTGTATAAATTAAAAACATTTTAATTCTTATTAAAGTTACAAAAGTTATTTTGTCAAGAGTGGTGAGTGATTTTTTTGTCTTTTGTTTGATTAACATTAAAACACAGACAGCTGGAATAATTGGGCTGCTGTCACTTTAAGAGCTGCATGGATTCAATATACTGTTACACAGGCATTTTATTTCTCAGCTGTTTACATTCATTTATGACATAACCGACTACGTTTACAAGGATACTCACCAGGATGGCTATTTTGATATAATTTTGGGTGAATTAGAAGAAGCGAAAGAGAACTCCATTCAATATTCGCATGCTGTCTGAGACGCTGCTTTCCGGGCTTGTGCTATGGATGTGTGCGAACTTCTCACGTATTGAGTAGAATTGAGTTCTCTTTCGTGTTTTCTTGCACTTGAATATTTAAATTCACAAGGCTTAAAACCACATGCAAAGGATAAACTTTCGCCAAAGATGTAGCACTGGCCCGATCGGGACAGTGTTGCACAGTTCAATTGTCCTTCAAAAAGTCATTGGAAAAGTAATCCATATGAATCAAGCAGTTTCATCCAAGTCTTCTGAAGAGACATTGCTACATAATATGATGAACAGACTTCATTTGTTTTCTTTTATTCACATATAAACATTGATCAACACATATACATAGAACATCAAATATGGAAAATGAAAGTGCAAACGTGCTTGTTTGAGGTTCATTACTGTGTCATGCAAGCATGTTTGAGCTTCCACAAGATCCAATGAGGTGTTTTTGAGTGTCAAGCATGCACAGTTGAGCTGCTGTTAACCATATTTGAACATATTTGATGTGCTCTATGTATGCACATTGATCAGTTTTCATAGACAACTTGGATTAAACCGCCCGATTCATATGGATTACTTTTACAATACCATTACGAACTTTTTGAAGCTTAAACATTTTGGTGGATTAATAAAATACAGTGCCTCCCTACATTGTTTTCTTGTTCAATAAGCCATTTTTACACAGAAATGTCTCAAAATAGAGGTCAGTAGTGATTTCTGTTTAATGCACATTTTAATTTGAATCTTTTCATTATTAACTATAGTGTCACAGTAATTTACCTTATGATCAAAATTTTCAGGGATGAGGAAGAAGTTATAGAGGGGCACAAAGTATCCTTCTAGGAGTCCCATCAGTAAGACCAGGTACACGCCATCTGCAAACTGGAGGGAATCGCAAAACATTATGATTTCAGTTTTTAGATATGACATACATGACTATATGGAAGCTCATTTCCGCCGCTGAATAAAAAATAAAAAAGGTAATTGCGACTTTTTATCTCGCAATTCTGATTCGCGAGATATAAAGTCAGAATTGCGAGTTATAAAGTCAGAATTGCTTGATATAAAGTGGCAATTGTGTGTTATAAAGTCAGTCAGTTGCAATTCTGACTTTTTTCTCTGAACTGTGAGTTTATCTTGCAATTCTGACTTAATAACTCGCAATTGTTTATTTCTCATGAGTCTGAGAAAAGTGTCAGAATTTTTAATGTAAATTTTTACTATTATTTTCATATTTTCAAGATCATGTTACCTGAGTTTCCAGCTCCGACACCTCCAGATTCAACTTGTTTAAGTGCTTGTTCACAAATGTGATAAGAGTCTGTAAAAAAAGAGAGACCAAGAGATTAGAGTCAAAAGTCAAAACTCTCAAGTGTGTAATACCTAAAGAAATAGTGTAATCTGCACTTGCCTTTTTCACCACATTCAGCTTATCTGGCGCATGGTCAAAAAGGGTATCAAAGGCGTCTCGCTCTGTTAGAGTAAAAGAAGACATGATTGCTCATATGCAGGGAAACATTAGAAAACTTATACAGAGTCAGATTTTATGTTAAATGTGGCTCCAAATCGTATTTGGACACTAAATCTATAAAGAAGATCAAACCAAGTTTTCTCAGAACTGAATTCAACTGGTCTCAAGGTGATTTTAGTAGATGTATGAAGGCAGTTCTCCTCAGGTTTAGTACATCACATCAAATATGAATGACACTAATAAAGTGTCTAAATACTTTTGTCTCAATTTACAGGTTTATCATTTAAAACATGTATTTCAAATTCTGCCGCCCCAACCACTTTATTTTTTCCTGTCCATATAAAGTTTTTTTTAATATATTTTGGAAATAATTATACTACATATTAGTATACTACATATGTAATGTTACTTCATGATACATTTTTGTTTACACATAATAAATCTGTTCTAAAATTTCTCATGCTAATCTGTAGATTTTATTAGGAAAGAAAACTAAATATCTAATGCAGTGTAATTCATACATTTTTAAAAATGTTATTTGGGTCACTGTAAATAAAATTGAATGTATGCAAACATAATAATACACACCATATCTTCCAAACAATGCTCTATGGGGGAAAAAAAAAAAAGCATTATTGTTTCAATAATTTGAGCAACAAAAGAGACCAACAATCCATTTATGTTTGAATGAAAGGGTTTTACAAACAGTCACTGAATGGCAAAATAATAACCAAATTCAGAGGGATGTATCAAGAGTGCCAGGATGAAAGGCAAACAAAAAGATTAGGGGGGAAGAGGATGCTCCGGTCCCAGGAGCGGGCCGATCAAACAGAACTGGGTTCCAGGATATTGGCCTAGTGGACGTCTGCCCAGCAGCGGCTCGCCTCCACAGTCAATTCTGCCCCGGCAGAGGCATGTCTCAGCAGCTGCTGCCCGAGGAGCTCTCTGCCTTATCTCCCATGCTGACTTGAGCCCGCTGGACCGCTGTTAATCAGCAGCAGTGGTGGAGAGCTGGCAGAGGAACAGCCCCGCTGCTCAACCTCTAGAACCACTGCAAAGCTGCTCAGAAGCAGGAGGAACCAGCTCATGATGGACACACACACACACACACCCTGTACACCACTGCTCCATGACTGGCATGTCACTGCATCATAAAGCCACTCTATTTTTTGTCCTGCAAAAGGTATTAAAGGGGTTCTTGATTATGATTTCACTTTTTTAACTTTAGTTAGTGTGTAATGTTGCTGTTTGAGCAAAAACAACATCTGCAAAGTTGCGACGCTCAAAGTTCAATGCAAAGGGAGATATTTTCTTTTATAGAAATTGCTTTTGAAGGACTACAACAAAAGGCTGGTAGGGACTACAACAAGCTTCTTTCCGGGTTGTGACATCACAAACCCCAAAATTTACATAAACCCTGCCCCCGAGAACACGCAACAAAGGGGGTGAGGCCATGTTGGGCTGCTTTAGAGAAGAGGAAGAGTTGTAGTAGAGTGTTGTTGTCATGCCGTCATTTTACGCCGGACTGCTTCACAAACGAGGGTCAATTCATGCTGGATTTGCACAAAAGATTAACATGACGGCACATGCTAGTCGATGAGTTGAATCAACTCCACAGCAACTACATAAATTTATCCACTAACCATTCAGAAACGTCCAGTTTCATTCTAAAAGTTGTAACTTTTTCCTGAGTCTCTCCATCAGTGTCGACTCCGGTTTGAACAATGTAAGGCTGAACACCGTTACTGACAATCCTCATTTTGGCTGCGTGAGATTCTCCAGTTTTTTTGTTTTGAGCAACCGAAGCATGAGCTGTTAAAGCTCCGCCCTCTTCTGGAAAGGGGGCCGGGAGCAGCAGCTCATTTGCATTTAAAGGGACACACACAAAAACGGTGTGCTTTTTTGCTCACACCCAAATAGGGGCAAATTTGACAAGCTATAATAAATGATCTGTGGGGTATTTCGAGCTGAAACTTCACAGACACGTTCTGGGGACACCAGAGACTTATATTACATCTTGTAAAAGGGGCATTTTAGGTCCGCTTTAAGGCCCAATATGCTCACGGCAAAGTTTCTTTTTCGTTCTTCGCTTAGTGGTAAAAAGAAATCGAAATACGTGACCAGCGATTTACTGACAGCGATTTTCAAAACGCCGTCTACACTGCTGAGAGCGACGTTTATATGAATATGTAAATATGTGCTGCACGCTTTCCTCTCAATAAAAAAAATAAACAACTAAAATGACAGCAGTGAGAAAACAGCAGTTAAGAAAGCATCTGATCATAGCGATATGGATATGTTTACACAAGCTCATTACAATTCAGCCATGCAGTAAAGTCACATCATGTTTATTTATATAGCACATTATACAATAGAAAGCAGCTTTACAGTATTAAACATGAAAAAAACAGTGTCAGTGAGCATGTTTACATGCACACCAGTACGCCGATAACTCACAAAAATCTGCTTACTGAAATAACCTGTTGTCCGTGATTACATGCAAACCAATAATCCGACAATGCAAGTAAACTGCGTTTACATTACTTTATTAATGAATCAGGTTATTTCCCAGTAGTGACGTCAAAATGTAATAATTTGTGTATCTGACTCAGAGGTTATTATTTGTTATGTTGGTTGTGATGTTAAATAAAGCATTAAAAACCAAAGAAGAGTATTGCAACATGTCAGCAAGAAACTTACGGCTCATATATTATCCTCTCATGCAGTTACTCATGCAGCATTTTGACTGAACCACTTCTACCTCTACTGCATGAGATGAGAACACATTTTTACACCTATTATGTAATCGCAATGGACCAATGGTAGTTTGAAGCCAGCCAGAGCTTTGGAAATGATGTCGATGTCACACAAGTTCGTTTTGCTTGAAGTATATTGGGGCCTTTAGCATTATAAATGCATTTATAGCAGGTTCTATAGATTAACTTTAGTGCATTAAGTATCATCAACTATAAGAGTAGCCTATTTTATAGTAGAATTTATTTCTTGGTTATTGTTAATTTATAAAATATATTGTTTTTCACTGGTAGGTTAGTGCATTAACTCTTTTCCCACCAAAAAAAAGTTGCCAGCCACATCAGCATTTTTGAACATTTTAACAAAGCGTTCATGGCCCCCAGAATATTTTGTTATATAAATGTATAAAAATCTGTAATAAATATTCAACATTTCATTTTTTAACATTAGGCAGTTTTGATTTATATGCTGTTTGATGATCGTGTTATTTTACATGTGCATAACCAATGCTTCTATCTCTTGTTTCTGCTTCTTTTTCACCTGTGTTTTGATGCGGAGATTCTGTACTCTTTCAGAAGACACATAATAGCGCCCCCTACGTATAACAATGAAAACATGGATTGCCAGAAATTTCCGTCAATGGCGAGGAAAGAGTGAACTAATACTAATAACTATTGTGTTAATGTTAACATATCCTACCTGTTACTCTTTTATTTGCAAGGCCTGTAATGAATTAAAAATAAAAACATACTCTATGTTGCCTGTAATTTCCTCCTGGATCTGCCGAGACTGAAGCTTTCCCTCTCGTTTCTGAAGGGATAGAGAAACATTTCACTAAGTAATGTGAAGAGAGCAAATAAGGAACAGTTTATAACCTTTATCAGAAATTTACCATGGCAAATATTTTGTTGGAAACTATGTTGGTTAAACATGTTCTTTAGAATCATACAGAATGAACATCTCTGTAAATGTAAAATCATCCTTTCATCAATTGCCATATTGGGAAAATGTGGATTTATCAACATTAGTATGTTTGCAAAGATCGATGCTCATGGTCCATTTTGACAAAACCCTTAAATGTCTGTAAACAATATAACAACTGAGAAGCTTAAAGCAAATGAATAAGCTATAAATTATGAATGGAAAATAAACGCACCTGGACCACGACAACATGAATAGACACATGGTCTGGCAGTCTGATAGGGGCGCGGAAATGCTGAGAAAGAGCCACCAGCAGGTGAAGAATGGCCACAATGTTCTTAGCATGAACAGCTGAGAAATAAACAGAAGGATAAACAGCAGGAGCAAAAGGTGAAATGCCTTCTTAATGTCTACATTATGTTAAATATATTCATAATAATGAAAAGAAAGGTCAGAAATGAAACATCCTAATTCATCAGTGGTTCTCAACTGGTAGGTTGCAGCCTGAAAATGACAGAATTGCTAAATGCAATTCTAATGCAATTAATAAAACAAACATGAATAATATAAATAAAATAACTGCACAAATGAAGCCAAATTCAAAAGTGACTATAATAGTGTCGTTTATGCATTTTTCAGAACTGTCAATGGCATAATATTAACTTTGCATAATATTAACCTATTCATTGCATATTTTACATTCAGTTGATGAAAATATTAAACAATGGTTCAAATGTCTTATATATATATATATATATACACACACACATTTGTACAATAAGCTCTATTGGGTCTTCAAAAATGAAAATATCCCATCATTTACTCCCCCTCAAGTCATCCTAGGTGTGTATGACTTTCTTCTTTCTGACGAACACAATCAGAGATATATTTAAAAATATCCTTGCTCCTCCAAGCTTTATAATGGTAGTGAATGGGGGTTGAGATTTTGAAGCCAAAAAAAGTGCATCCATCCATCATAAAAGTACTCCACATGGCTCCAGGGGGTTAATAAAGGCCTTTTTATATCGAAATCCTCTGACATTTCTCTTTAACATTTCTTGTTTTAGACTTCTAATTCAAGATATGGGTGTTTTGTTTTTTTCTATCCTCTGCGCTTCTGCGTTCATCATTGCGTCATGCGTCGGGTCAGAGGTTACACTTCTGCTGCAAATTGGTGAGTATGGCTAGTTATTATAGTTAATAAAGTTTTAAATATTGATAATTTTCTTACAAAAATGCATCGCTTCGCTTCAGAAGGCCATTATTAACCCCCTGGAGCCGTGTGGAGTACTTTTAAGATGGATGGATGCACTTTTTTGGGCTTCAAAATCTTGACCCCCATTCACTGCCATTATAAAGCTTGGAAGAGCCAGGATATTTTTAAATATATCTCCGATTGTATTCGTCTGAAAGAAGAAAGTCATATACACCTAGGATGGCTTGAGGGTGAGTAAATCATGGGATAATTAAAATTTTTGGGTGAACTATCCCTTTAAGCAGTGATATACCCAGGGACCACAACTGATGTTAAAAAGAAGAAAACAAACTGTTCTGTATGCAAAAAAGGGAGAGACAGTTGCTATTGAATAGTATTATAGTGTATAACATATAATAGGCCAATGAAAAAAGAGGCCAAAGCTGCAGTACATACAGTCAACATTCCATTTAATGTTCCTGGAGGAAACTTTGAGGGTGTCATTGATCTTTTCCAGAACAGTCTGCAGCTTCTGTTTCTGAGCGATCTCACACTGAGTCATCTCAGCCACATTCAGCTTCTCTCCCTCCAGTTTCTCTGGGAATAAATAGACAATTTATAGGTTACACAACAGAATGCCGGGTCTTAATGGAACAACAATATACAGATTCCTCACCAAAGAGTTTTTGAAGAACCTGCCCATCATAGAGGTCTTCAGCTAGATCCTTAACAATGATTCTCTCTCCCACCAGCATGTCATTGATCCAATCAATGAGCACCTGTCATGAAACACCAGAGAAGTGGGATCTTTGAAAAATTACTAATTGAATACGCATGTTAAAAGACTACTGTACCGCAAAACTACACTTACGAGTCAATCATCAATGCTTCCTAAAGTAGCTTGTGGTTGTGGTTGAGTTAGTGAATGTCTTAAAATATTGTTTCACATTACTCTACTCACATTATTAATATACAATTATACATATACATACTTCGCACTAAGAAAAATCGGTTCTTGTAAGAACTCTTTGGGGAACCAAAAATGGTTCTTTTATGGCATCGCTGTGAAACTCCCCTTTTGGAAACTTTATTTGAAAGGGGTCCTATTATGACCTTTTATGAAGTCTTGATTTTGTTTTTGGGGTGTACTAGACAACCTGGTCTCAGGACGAAAACGTACCCGTGGGCACGTTTTTGCGAGTCGCGAAATACGTACCAATGAGTACATATCACTGCGGTTTAGCTGCGAAATGTCCACTGAGCGGCGCCAAAAGCGTGTTCCTTTTTTTTTTTTTTTTGCCGGAGCAGATAATAGGGTGAATGCGGTACGTTTCTATGACGTTGGCTTTTTAGACGAATCGGCGCGGTTCTCGATTTGACATTTGCGCTCGGTTGCGTTTTTAAAATAAACTCCCACCGACGCTACGCCTAAACCTTCCCGATAGCGTTAACAAAAGCAAACGTGATGTAAAAAGCGTCCGCGAACGTTTTTCAGCTCATTTAGATCTCTCTTTTTTTTTTTTTGCCCCAGTCACTTGCCTTTCGTGGGATTCGTACCCAGGCAGGGGAGGGAGGGGGGAGGAGTCGACTCCTCGTCGTAAGTCCAACTCCGTATCGGCCGAGCTACCGAGCAAGCTTGGTTACGGCCAAAAAAAGCGAAACGCGTAGAGCCGGAAAGTCCAAAGTACGTTCGGTTACAAATCGGGCACTCCGGTAAGAAGCATTTCGAAGTGGTAACATGATATTGCGTGAGGAGACGTCAAAACGAGTCTTTACGAATCCATAATCCGACCCCGGCCGTCGTTGAAACCGCGTGTGAAAACGAGCAAAAGCGCTTATCGACGTTTTACCGGCCTCTAGCGTTCGTTTCTGTCGGAAACTGCAGCGAGACGTACTCGTCGGTACGTAATTTTGTGTCTCGCGAAAACGTGCCCACGGGTATGTCTCTCCTATGAGACCAGGTTGGTACTAGAATATGCTTTCATGCTTGATTGTTTAAAAAAAACATTATTTTTTACATTATTACAGCACCTCTCTCCCCAGTCTGGCTCAAATGCGCGTTTAGTTCCTGTTTCGATGAAGCCCCTCCTTCCGAAATACAAAATGTGCTGTGATTGGTTGGCTGGCTCAGTGTGTTGTGATTGGCACAGCTTAACACATGTTGGGGAAATGTCACGCCCCTTACCATAACTGCAAACTCTACTCAGATGTAAATATGAAGGATAGTATAAATTTCAAACCAATTCAAGCCTAATTCAGAATCAAGAATGTTAACAAAACAAAAGGATCGTGCAGAACAGATGTCATGCACAGATGCTTGAATTGGGCTGGTATGCCCACTTTTTACCTTTAGCATACCACCAGTTTTCCTTGCGTACTGGCACTTCCAACACGTTGCATTCCCTTCTTCGGGAATGCGTTTTGAACCAAGCATCGGGAGTAAAGGCACTTTTTCTTTCCCACTTCAAGCACTGCCGACAAAGTGGGAACTGCTCCATTTCAGGAGAAGCTTTTGTGTGTAGCCTGCATTGTACTCTCTGAAGGCCCAAGTATACTTCATTTGACTCGCACGCATACACAGGTGTTCAACGCATGCGTAGTTTTGAGCAATCTCTCACCACAAGTTACAACCCATGTAAATATCTTTGTATTCTTTCATCCCAGAGTTGCACAAATGAGGGTACTTTCTAACCTCTTTGCACAATCTCTCTTATATGTAGGCCTCCATTGTTGCTGTAGCTTGCATGTGTTCCAGTCTGTTCTGTTAATGCAGTTTTTCTTTGACTACCTTGTGAGTTGACGCCCCCAGGGCACGGTTGCCACCTTGTGGGTAAACTAATTACTGCAAAGAAATTAAATGCGTATGTGCGGTTACAAAAATCCGGCATTGCGGGTACTCTTCTGATTACAAAATTTGCGGCATGCACACTGTACGGTGACCCTTGCGTACGCGTAAAAAGTGGAGTATACTTTGGGCTTTAGATTCTGAAAGCTGTTCTCTGTAAAATGTGCAGCACACAGATAAACTTTTGGGTTATAATGTTCAGGAACAGTGTTTTAACCACTCTAAGTTTGTCAGCCTTAGGAAGGTCAGTTTTGGAAACGGGGTGGAAAAAACAGCGTCTCTTTGACATAGCGACAGCACTGTGTTCTCTAATGCAGAGGATTGATGTGGGCAGGGATTATTCAAATGAGTAACATTGTGACTTCACAAAGCCTGGAAAAAACGCGTTGTAATTCTTGGGAAAGTGGATTCTGTTAAATAAAATATCTCCCTTTGGAGTGGACTTTGAGCTTTGTAACCTTGCAGATCTTTTTTAATGCGCAAACAGCAACATTACAGATTAACTAAAGTTAAAAAAGTTAAAAAGCATAAAAGGACCCCTTTAAGAGTGTAAAATTAGATCAGGATTGAACATGGGTCTCTTTGTATGATAGATGACAACTGTGCCACTAGACTAAAGCTGCATTTCCATCTAAATTACCCAGAACCATTTGTCCCAAGAACTTTTTCCCAGAAACTTTTTTCCCCCAGACCTGGGTCTGCGTTTCCATAGCGGTCTACCATGAAGAGTAGTACAGTAATGTAGGACTGTGCGCGACTTTCCAGTTCACGCTGGATTTTGTCCTCCGCATATAAGCCTAATAAATCCTGTACCTCGTTGTCGGCCCATCAGATGTATATTTTAAACTCCATTGTTGATTCGAATAGCAAACAACTCTCACTGCACGCACCTCAGCAGACTTTTAAAAATGGTGGTTGACATAAAATGCTGTGTGGAGTCAACCAATCAGCATGTTCAGCACCCAAGTTCCACCCCCGAAAGTTGCTGAACTTTGAAAAAGTACTACTGCAAGAGCAGGGACTTTCTGAGGGGGAATTTTTTACCCGGAACTTCATTTAGACCCTGGTCTCTGCGGTCGAAACACACTGGGTACCACCCTAAAGTCCCCAGTTCCTGGGGAAAATTCCTGCGGTGGAAACACGGCTTAACTTGTATGACTTGAGAGTTGCAAGTCAAGAGAGTGAACAAAAAGGGCCAAAGCTCTCAAAGAAGAGCAGATGTAGGCTACTACAATCATGTTGGAGTTGATTTACCTTCATCAGCTCTTGGAGTTTGGGATCATTCCTTGAGTTCGGATCAACCATGGTACGGACTTCATTCTCGTCTTTTGAGACAAATGGGAAATACAGCAGCTTTTAGTATGACAGAGGCTGTTTAGTTCAACTCTGAATTATCAGTAATGTTAAGAAATCTTACCAAGCATGGTGTCTTCAGGGTCCAGCTCAAAGGGTGTGGGGCAGAGTGGCAGGTTAATCGCATTCATACCCTCCTCCTGGAGCTCAGACACTGTGAAAAGAAATGCATCACAACACATGATACAAATGTATATAAAAAGTTTTTCTCTTGAACCACTTTATGCTCCGTGCCATGAAAAAATGAATTCGTCTTCACAAAATCTCAATGTAAATATAAAGTAAGTTTCAGAACTCTGAACTCAAAACCTTTCAGTGAAGCTGAACCTCTGCAACTTTCTGATTTCAAACAGATGAATAAATTAACATCTTTATATGTCAGCAAAGCCTCATCTGTGTTCATAAACTTGGTCCATTCAGTCGATAAGAAAACATGCGAATGAACTGCAATGGAAACGCATTTACTGAATAGATTCCTCGATGCGCATCCATAAAAATCATGTGACTTTGTGTGCTGGGAAGGCATAACTGTACTAAAAAGCTGAAAAATCTTTTTGCAAAGCATCTGAAATGCTGTTTTGGTCATTCAGAAGTCTGTTGTCAATGTGGTTTGGTATAATTCCTCCCTGAACTGTCTTACATGGCTGCGTTCCCAAACCTCAGCATCCGCCCCTGAAAGAAAGATAACACGTTTATTGCATTTTGTCTGCTCGCTCTGAGACGCAAATAATTTATTATATATGAAAATTATTATATACAGTGGCTTCTCCTATGTTTCTTAGTGATATTAAGCATCAGTTTATCAGTAAGTGACGATTTTGGTCTCTTTGACTCACGGTTTGGAAACGGTGCTTTATTCGCAAATGTTTTATGCGATATTGCAATTTCGTGCATAAGTTAAATTCGCAACTTTGTATGGAAACATAGTGAATGAGTCGAAGACATAGGCAAATCCAGGGAGACAAGCAGAAGATCAAAACCATGAGCTGGAAAACCAGAAATAACACTCAGAAATGCAGGGAGACACATACAAGACTTCGCAAAGAGTGACCGAGTTAACCAGGTTTATAAAGACAGAGTTAACAAGGATAAATGAGAAACAGCTGAAACTAATCAGGGATAATGAGTCCGGGCAAAGGATTCTGGGATATGTAGTTCATGGTGGAATGACAATTTTCTGGAGAGAAGTGCCCTCTAGTGGATATCCTGGGCACTCCAGCTGGTGAACAAAAAACTTGAGTAGCCTAATATTATCGCTCACTCTAAAATAACAGTAAAAATATATAGTATATTGTATGATATGACCTCATAAAATGTAGCATCATCTAGCAACAGTACTCAAAGAGCTGGCAGAGCTGAACACACAGCTCTTTTTAAGCTGTGCCTCTCATCACTGGAGGTCAGTTATGCTGTATTAGCTTCACCGGGGAGGGGGCTACTCAAACGGTCCCATTTAATGCTATGCATTCATCCCTGAACACGTCCAGATTAACAAAAGAACTACAACTCAGACCTTCAATCAATACAGCAATATTTACCAAAATAAAGAATGTTCAGAAACCAGTACAAAATATCTAAAATCACATTTCAACATTATGTTGAAGGTGAAGAGTGTATTTTTTTTATTATACTAAATATTGTATAGAATTTTTGCATACATATTTTTTAATCATTATTTTTATATGCTTAAAATACCTATATTAAAATACCTACCACACATAATATGCAGAGACAATAAGCCATTTGCAGTGTTAAAATTCCCTTCTAAAAAAAACACACTAGCATACTTTTAAAAAGAGCATTATTTCAGAAATAATATACTTTAAAAGAGGATTCTTAAGTGAGACATTAACTGCATGTAATTTACAATTAAATAAAAAATGTAGGCCTATTACAGTTTTAATTTATATAAAGTGCAATGAGTTGAACTTTCTGACCCACTTAAGTACGATTCAAGAAGCTTACATCTTCAAATGTAATTTCAATAATATAGCTACGAGCAGCAATTATCGGGGTTCAAGCGCTTTAAGGCCTTTAGGCACATGCGTGAAAAGGTATATTGTTTTAATTATCAATTATCAAATTATCAATTACCATCTCGATCATAGACAGAAAAGACCATTTACAGCCAATACAGACAATATACCATAGGAAATGTATGGTTTATAAAGCTTTTACCAGTTATCGAGGTTGAGCCAAGCTGTTTTTTTAAACAATCTCCAATAAGTAACGAATAATTTGATGGAAAGTGGTGGTCCTAGAGGCAAAGTTGCTCAGAATAAGGAGTTCTACTATGCGGTATGAATCTCACAGGCCTCTAGAGCTGTGAATCTAAACAGGCCCAGCGATGTTTCGTTACAATCAGCCTCTGTTAACCTTGTCTGATAACTGCTCAAAGTTCATTGGCTGATGGCAGACATGTTTTTTTGAGATACACCATTGTCCTCATTGACAATCATGGCACCTTGGACAAAGACACTGCATGCCAAGTCAGTCGGACTAAAGCCCGGGATACACTGCACGATTTTAGCAATCCTATAAGATCATTACTTTATCACACTGTGCGACATGGATCTATTAATCTTGGGTACGACATGTATGTAGACTGTACGATCATGACACCTGTTGGCTCGTAGGCTACGATGCAAGTTTCTATTGCAGAATCAAACATCATCAGCATGCGCTAGTGGTAAACAAAAAGACCATGTTGAATCACACTTTGGCAGTTGTAGTTTTTATACGTGCTGAAAAAAAAGGAAGCGGCGAAAGAAGAAGGGAAAAGAGCTTGAGGTAAACAGTTTTAAGTTTTAGCGCTATGTTGCGTTGATTTCATGTCGCATTTTTATTGGCTGGTCAGTAGACGTAGGTCGTAGCAGCAAACACACTGTGCGATGATCATGCTAAATTTCTGACACTGTCAGAAAATGATAGACTATCTTTGGTCACAAGACCGGGAAAACGTCCGTCTTTGAACCACTCTCACTGTACGACATAGGACCACCGATTAAGAGCCACGATCACAGAAATCGCCACGATTGTTTCACGATGGCAGTCTTTCGTCTGGGACAGCCGAAAATCGTGCAATGTATCCCGGGCTTAACAGTGAGATAGTGATAGCCATTTTTATTGTTACTTCCTGTTATAGCACCATCAAGTGGCCAATCGCCACAATTTTTTTCACATGACTACAGAATGAGCTCTTACATAGGTGTGCCGAGTTTGGTGAAAATATCTCTGATCCGTTCATGAGTTATAGCCATTTAGGTAAAAGTGGCTCCGCCCACTGCAAAGTTTTGGCGGCCCCAGTAAATCGAAATTTCAACTTTTTTTTTTTTTTTGATAATTATTATCAGATTCCAGAGAATCTTGCTGCACTGGTTTGGCTCAGATCAGGCCAAAAACCTAGGACTAGTTCGCAAAAGTAGGTTTTTCAAAAAATCCAGACTACCACAAACTTTTGCCAGAACAACGAGCAAATTCGAGGCATGCATTTTGTCCATCTTTTTTTCCAACGATAAAAGACACTTGAGCCTACGCCTAACGGTCCAGGAGTTATATGAGCGATTACATTTTTTTCACCGCTGTAGCGCCCCCATCAGGCCGATAGGGGTGAGCATAGGTGACGCTGTAGATGGTGCGAGTACTACCATCCCTCAAAGTTTCAAGTCTCTACAACTTGCTCTGCCCGATCACTTTTAGGGGAGAATGCTGATCCTTTAAAATTTTAACAATTACAATAGGGTTTCACCGCTACACGCTTAAACCCATAAATACTTCTGTGTAAGGGTGCTTTCACACTTGGTTCGATTGCCTGGTCCAACTCGAGTTCAATGCTCCGCCCTCCCCCTGATAGCAGTTTGCTTCTACGATTTAGTACGATAGCGGGAAAGCGGGAAAGCAGGCAGTGGACCAAAGCACTGTGAGGCAAGGGAGGGGGGAGTCAAAATGTTTCTAAATGCTTTTTTTTTTTTTTGCCCCATTTGTGTTTGTATTGTTTTACTAACTACACAATTATTTTAAGCATATATCATTATAATATTTACAATACACAGCATGATTTTTCAGATGGGGTAGGTCCTGACTTCACTCTGTGACATGAATATGCTGTCAGTGGGAAAGTGTATCATTAGTTAGCTTCCTACTCTTATGGTGGACATTGGAAATGTAACTCTCAAACCTATTAACAGATTACTGATAGTTAATGCTTATAGATTAAGCCTCGAAAATTAAGCCTTGCTGTTCCATTGAATCTCTCATTTAATTGACCCTGTCTGCCGTCCTGTGAATCAGTGGTGTCTCAACCAGCCCTCATGCAGGTGATCTTCTAAACACCCTCTCTGTCTCCATCTGCCCAGTGGCCCCGTCGATACTGGCCAATCACTAAAGCAATGCTGCAGCACATCTCTGTGAGAGGCAGTCCAGAAGAAGAATCGGTACAGATCCCTAGAGATATCGACATCCTGTTTTTAATCAACACCGAATCCTGCCATAGCGGCTTCTAACAGCTGAGGGCAAGGAGAAGCAGCTCGCCGGCTTCCCAATGAACTCGCAGATTTAGAACTTATCCATAACAGCAGATTTACAGCTTGCAAATGAACTTTTGACAGGATTTTTCATTTCTCTCGGGGTGCCAGATGGTACTTCCTGTTGTGGCTTGCGGTTCTTTCTCTTTTAGTCAGTGGAAATCTAAACCCACAAATAAATATACCAGCTAACTAAATATGTCTCAGCCACATGGGACCAAAAAAAAAAGCAAGACAAACAATTCCATCACTCCCATGCTGTATATATATGAATGTCAAAGGATCAGCAGTGACATTCTGAACGAGCAATGGAGACACTCAGAAACTAAGAATGAAATACACAAACAATACATTTTTCATGTTTTTTTCTTCACATTTTTTCTTATGTTTGTATTGCAATTTTTAGGGGGGAGGGAAATAAATACGTACACAGTAAAAAAAAAAAACTTAAAAACTAAAACACAAAAAGTTTAATCTCTGCTGAAGTAAATATTTGAATTAATGAAGAGACGAAACTGAAATTGAATTAAGAAAGCAAAGATGTTGTTGAATTATGAAACATTTCTGACCATGTTCTGAAAGAATTCCTAATATGAAAATATAGGAAATAATATTTTCTCATGCATATCATTTACATATTTACCCATCATCTCACAATGAGTATTGAACAGCCACTTCTCTTCCTTATATGGTCACAGCAGAGACATGCAGCCTTTTTTAAACACTCACAATACTTACAGTTTACATTGTCAGAATCAAACAGTAGCAGAAAGAAAGAAAGAAAGATTTTTTTTCTGAGATAAAAAGCACCAATTAGGCTATCATCTCACAGTAGACTATGTTCTAGTATTTTATATATTATTATAGGATATAGTATAATTTATAAGCTTTCACTACTGCATTACGTACTTGTAAAAATAAAATGAAACAAATATACAGTACAGGTGTTCATAACTATAGCAGAAACATGCCTAAACATCACTGAGTTTAAGAGAGCAGAGATTTATTTGACATGCATCAAGAGAGCCCAATCGGCTATCCATGCAGTTAAGTTGAATTCACACCTTCTTTTGCCTTTTTTCTTCTTGCTAAAGTTCCACCAAGTTTCCCAAGAAAAGAATCATCTTTTTTCCTGGAGGACGGCGACTTTGGAGTGGGTGTTTTCGGTGAGGACGGTGATTTCTGCGGCGAAGAAGCCATTTGATAAGCAATACAGTGCTTTTGTAGACGTGCGGATTTAAAGTAGTGGAGACTTCTTAAATTCCACTAAACGGAAGTGGAATTCCAAACATTTGTGTAATGAGTCGGTCTTGCTTCCCTTCTGCACGAGCGTTTCCCGGTCCCACCCTGACTGACTGAACGCTACTTTCGCTTTATTGACCGTCATTTCTCAACAGGGTCTGTTTTACTTCATATTTTCATATCCTTACCATATGTCGTAACATATTGTAGCCTGTTAAATATTAAACCCATTTATTTGAGTTTTAAGCGAACATGGGATGAATACAGTAGCTGTAGATGAGGCTACCCTAGTGAAAACATATACTAAAATGTATTTGAAATACATTTACATATTTATGTGCTTAATAAAAAATACCCTGCAATTGTACTTTTGGTAGCCTATATAATACAGTCTCCTAAATTTAAATAAACTTAATTTTGTACTTAATGCACTTTATTTTGTGCGGAAGTAGTGCTGAGGTCCAACTAAACATCTACTGAAGTATATTTGATTGTGCTAAAGTAGAACTATTGCAAGTATACTTTAAATATCTTGCTTTTGTTTTACAAAGATCATACAATCCTTATTAATAGTGACATTAAAACACTTTTTAGGCATAATTTTAAGAAATGTGCATTGTGCAATAAAGAAATACTCCTAACAGAGCTAAATTATAATTTTATATCAGTAAGTCAATATGTCAATAAATATGTTAATTGATTTGAGGTATACTTAGTATTAAATAAATGTATTTTAACCCTTTGATGCGCAAGCTATGAAAACCCCTTCTAATGCGCAACATGGATCAAAAATGACCCGTATTCATTTCCTATGTAATTTCAATCATGGTTGAGTGTTTCTTTGCTGAATCTTTGAAATAAATGTATTTTATCATTCATTTATTCCAGGTATTCATTAAATATCTTGTTTTTGATTGTCAAAAATCATTATGTTCATTTTTTCTTTCTTACTTTATAAACAAACACAGTTTTTGTATTTCTACATCAATTTTACACACATGGGTCAAAAATGACCCATATTAGAAACCTTTGCAAATTTTCGCAAGTAGGAACATATTTACTGCAGACAACTACTCATCCGCCACACATTTCACGTCTCAACATGGCTGCTTTTGTATATTTGATGGATGAAAGTCATATTATATTTCATAGGCTATATATTATATTTCAAAATCTTTATTTTTTTGTCATAAACCAATGCTACTGGTCACCTTTTACATCTATCAGTGTTCCTAAAAAGTAACAGTTTTGAACAAGGTTTCTGTCCAACAGTGAAAATATATAATAAGTGTATTTGAATTTGAATATTTGAATATTCTTGTGCTTTTAATTTTCTTTATCTAGAGTGTTAGCGGCTGGTCCTCAACAGAACTGAGGTGGATGATGACATCACTGTAAAAAAAAAGTTGAAAGTATGCTTTGCGCACAGTCGAACGCAATTTAAATGTGTATGTGCAGGTTGCACAGTTACAGAAATCTGGTGGAAATTATAAAAAGTAACAAAAATCTGTATGCTGACCCTCACATACGCATAAAACATGAAGTATACTTTGGCCTTTAGAAAGATAATGACACAAAAAAAATTTCATTCAAAAAGAAAGGAAATAAGGATTTGTTTATTGAGTAATACCTGGAATAATGAATGATGAAATTAGTTTATTGTAATATATCGATATAGAAAATAACTCATTCAGGTCACTTTAGACCCATGTTGTATATGTCCAAAACTGTTACTTTTCAGGAACACTGACAGATTTAAAGGGTGACCAATTGCATTGATTTATGACAAAAAATAAAAAATTATGAAATATATAGCCTAATATATGAAATATTGTAAGACTTACATCCATCAAATATACAAAAGTAGCCTTGTTAAGATGTGAAATGTGTGGCAGATGAACAGTTGTCTGCAGTAAATATGTTCCTACTTGCAAAAATGTGCAAATATTAAAGATTTCTATATGGGTCATTTTTGACCCGTGTGTAAAATTGATGTAGAAACTGCGTTTGTTTATAAAGTAAGAAATAAAAATAAACAATTATTTGTAGAAAATCAAAAATAAGATATTTAATGAATACCTGGAATAAGTAAATGACAAATTACATTTCTTTCAAAGATTCAGCAGAAACACTCAGTCATGATTGAAATTACATAGGAAATGAATACGGGTCATTTTTGACCCATGTGTGTAAAATTGATGTAGACATACAAAAACTGTGTTTGTTAATAAAGTAAAAAAGAAAAAATGAACAACATGATTTTTGACAATCAAAAACAAGATATTTAAGGAATACCTGGAATAAATGAATGATAAAATACATTTCTTTTATAGATTTAGCAAAGAAACACTCAACCATGATTGAAATTACATAGGAAATGAATACGGGTCATTTTTGACCCATGTTGCGCATTAGAAGGGTAGTGATACAAAAATGATTTTTATTCAAAAAGTAAGAAAAAAAAAATTAAAATGAGGATTTGTGATGATCAAAAACAAGTTAATTGAGGAATACCTGGAATACTGAATGATGAAATTCATTTCTTGCAAAGATATAGAAAATAAAAACTCAGCCGGGTCATTTTTGACCCATGTTATGCATCAAAGGGTTAAATAGATTTTGGTAGTTTTTTTTTTTTTTACTAGGGTACACTAACTTCTAACATGACAAAATGGCAATTTATTATGAAATATTCCATGTGTTTGTCAACTACTTTCTCTAATAAAATAAAATTACTATAAGGACAAGAAATGACATCGTCCCACAGGAAAGACATCATTTTGGTGTGAAAATGTCAGTATAGCTATAGCTATATCTACTTAATATAATACGTTTTTGAGTTCACATCACAAAATGTATTAAGTTGAATTAACTTTTTTAAAGTTTTAAGTAAAATGAACTTATTTCATTTAGTGAATTTCACAGTTAGGTTTTACAGTGTATTGGCAGTCAATTTGAAGAATTCTGTGATGTTGGTGTTTCTATTTGTTGGTTTGTCCCATTTTAAAACACTCCAAGTGTTTGCAAAAATCAGTATTACAATATTAACAATTCAAACGATGGTAACAAAAATGTTTTTTGTGCAATTAGACAGCCTCATGTAAACTAACTGTCAGTCCTTCACTTTATTCCCATCGTGTTAGTCATCCTGCTAATTTTCTCATCATGTGTACTGTAAATAATCAAGTTATAAAAGTTTTCTATACCTATAGATATGCTTTATAGATATACTTAAATTACAGCAATTTAATATATTTAATTAATTTGTCAAACAGACTTACTTTCTTCTGTGACATTTGTCGATAGGTCAAAAATAACAATGGCTTTTCTACATTATAAAATATGAACAAGAAGAATAGAGATATTATATTAGTGACTGTACAAAAAACGTTAAGCTTTCAGTACTGCAAAACGAATTTGCTAATTTTCCTTATTGCTTTGATTACTACTAATTCAAATATTATTCTTAGGGTAAACGAGCTGAAATAAAATCTTCAAGTTCAGGACCTTCAGCAAGAAGAAGCTAAAGCTGTTTTCAGCAACTGTCCATGACCATGTCCGCCTCCTCAAAACACCTAATAATTCATTTACACTGACTGAGCACCAGATATTAATGTATTAATCTGTTTATTTATGTCTTTACGGTCTCTGAAATGATTCATTTCATGTTTTTTTGTATTAGACTATTTGTTTCTTTATAAGTGTGGTTCTATACCACCTTAGAGGAAGTAATCATTATGCTTTTCACTCATCATTTAGCCATGACTGGCTACTTACTCCTCTAAAACTCATTTAGTACAATGAGAAGCTTGGCCTAACAAAGACCCCATTCAGTTCGTAAGCCTTTTCTCCCTCCCTCTGATACAATTATCTCCACAAAGCCATGTAAACAAGAAGCACAATGGACACAGCCTTGCCCTGGGCTGTCATTAGAGCAGATTTTCCATGCAGTTATGCTCTAAAATCTTATGCACGGCCCTTTTGGAGACTGGGAGGAGCCCATTTTGGGAATAACTCTTTCATTGCAAAACAAGGCCACCGTTCTGCCTTGACACATAGCCTGACCTTTTTTCTGGGGACACAGCTTTTATCACAGAGCCGAGATGAGTCATGCACACAGACATGAATTTGAATAGATAATAATGTCTAATATGAATGCACAATAAAATAATTGTGCAGAGTTTTGTTCTGTTTACCAATGATGAGAGAATGTAATGTTCTGATTCAGAAATGAGGTTTTTCTGTGCCGGCCTTTGCTAAATTAAACTTTGTTGCTCTTTTATAGACTAACAGATATTAAAAAGGACGTATTTTGCTTATATTCAATATGTATGCAATATTCATTATTTCAATAATTTTTGCCCAGAGCATATGCAGAATAAAGGGGGCGGAGCCTGGTTGAGTTCCATAGTGCGTTATGGTAAGGGGCGGGACATTTCCCAAACACGCTTGAAGCAGCTGACCAATCACAACACACTGTTCCATCAGACCAATCAGAGCACATTGTGCTTTTCAGAAGGAGGGTCTTCATAGAGACAGGAACTAAACAGCGTTACTGATAACTGTGAAAAGAGGTGCTGCAACAATGCCAAATATGTGAAAAAATAATGTGTTTTTTGGACATTCAATCATGAAAACCTATTCTAGTTGAGCCCAAAAACAAAATCAAGACTTTGTAAAACTGCATAATAGGTCCTCTTCATATTATGATTGTGTGTTTCTTTCTGCCCCATCTTTAAGTCGTTATGTCCGCCTCATCATACTATGCAATTTCCACTTCATTTCATTTTTTTGTATTTTTTCACCTAAGACTATTCAAATGAAAACATGAAAATCTCTCCTGATCCATCTTCAGATGTAATGTACTATACAAGAGGACAAAAGCAAGGAAACAACCAGGACTATTGACCTCTGGAACAGCTTATTTTACGCTACACAACAAGCCTCCCTCGCTATTTTCAATTCGGTGAATGACAGCATGAGGCCGGACTGTGTGCTCTTGACACCTTCCCTGTGAGGTCAATACTTCACTGTTCCACATGCCACTTTCTGCCGCAGTGAACAACACTGTTTCAAATACATACTCCATATGTCATGAGTCACACCGTCTCTGAGGAAATGGTGAAGATATTGTTGCACAGACAAACTTGTGGAGGATGACATAACTATAATCTACACCTGGACAAACACAACACAGATGACAGGATTTTGTTCTCATTTAACACTAATTCCATTCCATCCAAGCAGGTCTTAACGCTGCTTTATCCTCCAGCTGGAGTCGGGATATCATGAAATAAGGCGAAGAGATGATACAGATACAGAAAACAGATGATGGATTGGCCAGACACCTGTATTTTTAAAAGTCGACATGTTGCAATTGTTGCGATAGTCTTTTCTTCTCTATTGTTTCGTATATCTGAGTGAAACGGCTTCTGGAACAAGAACAAGGGCGGGACTTGATTTTGTCCATCAGGAATTGATTGGATGGTTTGCTATTGGTGGATCTCATGTGAGTGACAGGTTGCCCCGCCCTAACTCCAGTAAACACATCATCAGAGAAGAGATGTCGCTGCGAGAGGGAGAAGTTATTTTGATTAAAGATTATGAGGGCACATGAGTTAAAAAAAATAATGATCTGCATGAATACATCTTTTATACTAAATACTCCAATATTCCGTATTAAAAAAAACAAGAATTGTCCATTTTAATTTAATGGTGATTTTAATTCTTATGGATTGATATTTTTTAGTAGCAGATATTTTTGGTTTCCTAACCAAAGGTGCTTTGAAGCAATATGTTGTAATGCACATTAATAATAAATAAGTTTGTTTGAGCTAACCATATTTGATTTGCTCTATGTATGTGCATTGATCAATGTTTATATGTGAATACAAGTCTAAATTAAAGCAATGGTTTCTCTTTAACTTTTTAGTGTCAAAGTTTTGGGGAATGGACTTTCAATAGAGGGGCAGAAATCCCTCAGGTTATATTGAAAATATCTTCATTTGTGTTTTTTAAAGATGAAAGGAAGTCTTGGAACGACATGGGGGTGAGTAAAAAAAACATTTTTTGAGTGATCAATTTACAATGAACAATATAATACTTTTTATAATATTGTTTATTAATTATATTTAGAGCTTTTTTAAATTAACCTACTTTAACCTAGATATTTCGATGCAGTAAAAAATATATTGTTCATTGTTAGTTCATAATGTCTAATGCCTTCATGATACCATGATACCTAATAATTGAATGTTAATAAAATGTATTTATTTTAAGGTGTTATTAATGAATGAATGATGTAATCGGACAACAAAATAGATTATATATTAGACTTCCCATTGCAAATCCTATCACAAAAACACAGAGACTTAGGGGTTTGCTCTTTAGACTTGTATGGGCCACTTAACCATAGAAACCGCCAAGCAACGCCATAGTAACCACCCTGAACTGCCTAATTTTTTTTTGTCATGACAACTCTCAGGGTGTTTGGCATGGAAATGGATATGACAATTTTGATATGTTTGGTCTTACATTTACATTTACATTTAGTCATTTAGCAGACGCTTTTATCCAAAGCGACTTACAAATGAGAATAGTAGAATCAAGTCAAGTCAACATGAGAACAACAGTATGTAAGTGCTGTGTGAAGTCACAGTTATGTCAGTAAAGTGCTCGTAGTAAGGAATTATTTTTTTTTTTTTTAAATAAATACACACATAGATGGAAGAAGAATAGAAATCAAAGTCTTGGCAGAATAGATCTGCTACGCTGCTGCTGCTATTGCTGTTGCTACAGCTGTTATTGCTGATGCTGTTATTGCTGTTGCTACAGCTGTTATTGCTGATGCTGCTGTTATTGCTGATGCTGTTATTGCTGATGCTACAGCTGTTATTGCTGATGCTGCTGTTATTGCTGATGCTGCTATTGCTGTTGCTACAGCTGTTATTGCTGATGCTGCTGTTATTGCTGATGCTGCTATTGCTGTTGCTACAGCTGTTATTGCTGATGCTGCTATTGCTGTTGCTGATGCTGCTATTGCTGTTGCTACAGCTGTTATTGCTGATGCTGCTGTTATTGGTGATGCTGCTATTGCTGTTGCTACAGCTGTTATTGCTGATGCTGCTATTGGTGATGCTACAGCTGTTATTGCTGATGCTGCTGTTATTGCTGATGCTGCTATTGCTGTTGCTACAGCTGTTATTGCTGATGCTGCTGTTATTGCTGCTACTGCTGCTATTGCTGCTACTGCTGCTATTGCTGATGCTGTTATTGCTGATGCTGCTGTTATTGCTGCTTCTGCTATTATTGCTGCTGCTGCTATTGCTGTTGCTACAGCTGTTATTGCTGATGCTGCTGTTATTGCTGATGCTGTTATTGCTGATGCTACAGCTGTTATTGCTGATGTTGCTGTTATTGCTGCTACTGCTGCTATTGCTGATGCTGCTGTTATTGCTGATGCTGCTATTGCTGATGCTACAGCTGTTATTGCTGATGCTGCTGTTATTGCTGATGCTGCTGCTATTGCTGATGCTACAGCTGTTATTGCTGATGTTGCTGTTATTGCTGCTACTGCTGCTATTGCTGATGCTGTTACTGCTGCTACTGCTGCTATTGCTGATGCTGTTATTGCTGATGCTGCTGTTATTGCTGCTACTGCTGCTATTGCTGATGCTGTTATTGCTGATGCTGCTGTTATTGCTGATGCTGTTACTGCTGCTACTGCTGCTATTGCTGATGCTACAGCTGTTATTGCTGATGCTGCTGTTATTGCTGATGCTGCTATTGCTGATGCTACAGCTGTTATTGCTGATGCTGCTGTTATTGCTGCTTCTGCTATTATTGCTGCTACTGCTGTTATTGCTCCTATTGCTGATGCTACGGCTGTTATTGCCGATGCTACAGCTGTTATTGCTGATGCTGCTGTTATTGCTGCTTCTGCTATTATTGCTCCTATTGCTGATGCTACAGCTGTTATTGCCGATGCTGCTGTTATTGCTGATGCTGTTGGTTTTCACTGCTGCTGTTATTGCTGCTGGTGCTGTTGCTGCTGGTGCTGTTATTGCTGCTGCTATTGCTTATTGCTGCTGCTGCTGTTATTGCTGCTGCTAGTATTGCTGCTGCTGTTGGTTATCGCTGCTGCTGCTATTGCTGATGCTGCTGTTATTGCTGCTGCTGCTGTTATTGCTGATGCTGCTGCTGCTGTTATTGTTGCTGCTGCTGTTATTGCTGATGCTAATGTTATTGCTGCTGCTGTTATTGTTGCTGTTCTAAGTTCTAAGAAATGTTTGCTAACATTGTCATTAAGTTATGAAATGTTAATTCTGAATGTTCAAAAGTAATATTTTTGTGCTAATGATTTGAGAACATTATTAAAGACTAGATAATGTTCTGTTAACTGTTAACTTTGAGTGAAGAACCTTGTCAGAACATTGGAGAAGTTCTTAAAACATTCCCTGTTAGCTGGGTATGCAAATTTTGCATGGACAAACACTGCACACATATTCTTCAGAATAGTTAAAACCAACATGTTTGATCAAATATTTTAAAATGTATAAATGTATAGTTTGTATGAAGAACAGTTTTTTCGCCAACACCTTTCGCACCTTAAAGAACGAGATTAGACCATTGAAATGTCCAGTCTTTGAGAGAGCTATAGGATATGATTGGTATGTTTGAAACACTGTATTTTTGGTCCTCCAGAGGTCTTTGTAGATGTGTTTGATCTGCCATTTTCTCTCTCCACTTCAGTGGGATCCTGCAGAGTCGCGCAGTCAGAGCAGCTCACCAGAGAGAGGAGGGTTAGTGCTCTGCTCTCCTCCCCTCTGCCTCCACTCACATCCTGGCTTATGGCTTCCGGCCGCCGCAGAGCCTCTCACAGCATCCCTGCTGAGGTCACTCTGGCCCAGGTCAGGAACAGAAAAATACCCCCCTCCTTTACCTCCTGACACTACAGTCTCTCTCTCTCTCTCTCTCTCTCTCCCTCCCCTTTTGGGTCTGTGCCATCTACGCCTGCTGTGGAAAAGCACTACACGGAAATATCCACTGGGCCTCAAGGTCAACCCCAGAGTCCCCAGACAAAGTCCCTGAATGCTGTGCTCTAGCTGAGCTAGTCTGAACTAACAGCATGTCGCTGTGTGGAACATGAAATGAAAGTAAAATGTTCAGATCAGATTTTTGACAACCTATTATAAGAAGTAACATTTCTATCATCTTTTATATACTCACCACCCATTCATCTGTGGAACACAATAGGAGATATTTGGCAGAATGTTAATCCTGCTTTTTTCCATCCAATAAAATCATATATGCTGTTGAGTTTCAACACTGCAAAAAATAAGTATAGTTCATAAATATAGTCCAGGGGTCAGTAGAGGCATGGAGCAGAAACCCCCGATACAAAATGTGTCAAACAGAGTTACATATTAAGCATATAGCCTTCGATATTAATATAAACTAATTATATTATGATTAAGAATATGTTATATTATGTTAAGACAGTAGATCAGAACTATGCACATTATTGTTGTTGCACATGCATCACTGTCTATATTACTTTTCATTGTTAAAATTGAGATTTATGCATCATAATAAACAACAATGTTGCGATAAAAATCACATTTTTATTAATCAGATGGACAATGAAACATTTACTTAAACTTTTGATTATTTACAAGTCATTACTTTTACAAATAATTGGAATGGAATTTAAAAATATATATTGATTCAAATATTTTTCTAGTAGGGTAGAGTGGAGGAAAACGCCCCCTTGGGGTAAAATGCTCCCCTCCTGTTTTTCTCAAAATAACCACCAGATAAAGTCGATACACTTTTGTTGTTGCTTTGGACTAAGTTGACAAGAGTGATGTAGAAGTATTCACTGTGAAGCTTACACTGGTGACGTACCTGAGAGAAAATGGATTTTACGGTAAGTGATCTAATTTTTGGCAGTAAGAAAAAAAGTGTTTTAAAGCTTGTTGTTTTGCTGAACATCACAGCTATAAGTTATGTGATAGGAGAATAGTAAGGCCTGTAGTTAGAGAATACATGTTATTTAAGGAAAACATTATTCTATTTTAAGAATTGGATTTGAATTTGGATTTTATATTTAAAAATTACCTCAAGTCCGCATCAGCTAACAATATTTTTCAAATAGGCTGATTTTCAGCATGGTTCACTAAATATTTATATTTATCTACTGTTATTTTGGCTAGTATCACTATGTTAATTGCAATTTAGAGAGTGAATCCTGCATTTATAATGTAGATGTCAGGCTAATTGGTCATTGGTCCTCTTAGCAGTATGAAAAACAATACTTTTATTAAATGGATTATAGCTATATAGCCTCGAAAGCGCACCCACTTTACAATCACTAAAAAGCTGTCACTTATCTCAGTTCACGATCTCACAATGATCCATTTATCAATAAAGTTGTCTACTGTTTTGAGCGGTAAATGAATTCTAACTTACACCTCTGATTGGACATTGCGTTCAAGAGATCAACAAACATGTCTGTGATTGGTTACATTTCTCAACGCTGTAAATAGGAACATTTCACATTCTCCAGAGCGCAAACTTAAAAACGCAATGGTGTGTTTGCCAAATCTGTTTTGCCAATAGTATTATATTATTACAGCATCAGCTGAGGGTGCTCTTGCTTTAGTTTCAGAGTGCTTATATTTAAATTTGACTTTGTGATGTTTTTTACCGATCAAACATTAATTGGCGGACCCCCAGTTGAAGACCCTTGATGTAGTCCATTTATAGACTCGTGCACCATAATCCAAGTCTTTGTCGGGGGAAAAGACCCAATCTTCAATGGTTATTCACTGAAATCACTTCCAACGTAACTATCGAATCTCATTTGTATTCATATTGAATGTTGATGTGAATGAAATTTGAAAACCATCGATTTTCAGTGAATAACTTTATTTTCGGTCTGTTTCAGGATTATTATAGGTAACTAAAAAGTAAAAACATTTTTTAAAAATGTTGCTTGAAATAACAATGTTAACTGAAATAAAATATATTAAAAATGTTATGTTAAACTTATTTTTTTTAAAAAGACTAAAAAATTTAACTAAAATGAAAACGAAAAATACATTTTATTTATTAATTTTAATATATATTATTTTGTCATTCTTAAAGCTCTGCAGCATCCATACACATTTGCTTTCACTGTACCTAAAAAAAAATCCTTATCTTTTTGTGTTTCACTGAAGAAGCATGTCATCGACGTTCGAAATGGCATGAAGGTGAGAAAATAATTTTCATTTTCGGGTGAACTTTTGTTTTAAAGGACAGCTGTGCAGATGGAAAACACACTCAAAAATACACACACATCATTCACAAATATACACATAGTGATAAAAGTTCCCAGAGCTTGTATAATTCTGTCTCGTTGACCTTTTTTCTCTCCAGTCTCCAGGCATGTAATGCTGCACGACTCACACACCACTTATCCAAAGCAAAAGAGATCATCTGCCCAACATTATTGGGCTAAATGCTTTTCAACTGGATATCTATTTTCAGGAATTGCGTAAGCAAAGAGTGTTCTGTTTTAAATGGTTCTGTAACGTATGCCCCCATATCACATAATTGAATTGACGAGCACATGTTGGTGGAAAGACATGAAACCAATCCGCAGCGTATGCAATCTGGTGTAGAGAACTGAGCCCAGGCAAAATTACATAAGGAATGGAGGCGTCAAAAAAGGTAAAGAAAGAAAGAATGAATTAGATGACTAGATAAATAAAGCAGCAGAGAAGAAGAAGGGAAAAACGAAATAGTTAAAAAAAACTGAACCAAAACAAACATTTCAGTTTTGACATTTTGACATGTCTATATTCATATGTTGACAAGGAGCATCAGTAGTGAGATGTTCATGAACAACATTAACCTTTTCATTGTGTGGATGGCATAAAGAGATAACCTTCTGCTTTGGAACGTCTGCTTCTTCTTATCTGCTCAGTTCAGAAAGGGCTATAGATATGCCTCAGCTGGTGTTCACTTTTATTTGTTTCGTCAGTTTTCTGAAGGGATACTAGAACACAAAGTCTAATTTTGTTTGTGATATGGATAAATGCTTTAGACTTTGATGTTCGGCTTGTACAGACAAAGATTTCAAATTTACACAAATTCTTATTTGCAAAAAAAGGTAACACATAGGCTAATCTTGTGTATACTCTAAATATAGTATAATATTGTGTCTATAATGAAGTTTCTTCATGGCATAAAAAAAGCTGAGCAGCAGCAAAAACAAAACAAAACAAACAAATAAAGACTTAAAATACAATTTAAATCACACAAGAAAGCAAACACAACAGGTTTATCTTTGAAGTATACTTGCTAAACAGCAGTACACATTAGCAAAAGACACATTTTGTAGTTTATAGTGGTCAAAATCGCCCTCTAGTGGTCATAACTGTCTACAGACACTCACATAAACAGATACACTGATAAATGTTTTTAACACTGGGGTTAAAACAACCCAAGTTGGGTTGAAAATGGGCAAACCCAGCGAATGGGTTGTTTTAAGCCAGCACTTGGGTTAAATGTTTGCCCAACCTACTGGGTAGTTTTTTTTAACTCAACTATTGTTTAAAAATGAGTGTATTGCTTGCTTAAAATGAACCCAAAGTATGTTGGAAATTAGCATTTATTAATATGTTTAATAAATAAACATTTAATAATAAGTTTAATGAATAATAATTAAACAATAAACATTTATTAAATTGCTTATTAATGAATGTTCACCTTTTGAGTATTATTGTTGCCTCTAGTAATTATGCATCTGATTTTTAATTTCCAACCTTTTTTGTGGTTCATTTTAAGCCAGCTATATAGTCATTTTCCACTATATTAGAAATGCTATAAAGACACACTATCCATTGGGTCTTTATACTTGAAAATATATAACAGTCTTTACATTTTTCGGATGAGGGTCCCTTGCTTGAGGACGACCATATTTGGGAGATACCATGCTCCAATAACCGTCCATGCCACACCAGTTTGGAGTCCCAATCAGTTTGTCACACGGCACTGCAAGGATGCCAGGGTCACCTAGAGGGACTTTATGCACAAAGCCTTTGGACATTTCTATTTTGGACTTCCTTTGTATATACATGGTATATTGATCACAGAGCATCTACACATTCCTATTTAGATTAGAGAAGGAAAAAGAATACAAAAATAGAGGAAACAAAAAACATAATAAGAACAAGAAGAGAGCAAACAACACAACATCATCCACATCTGCCTTTTTCAGGTCAGCATTACATGCAATCATTTGCAGCAGCGCAGGTACATAATGAGCAGCAGGTGCAATGCATTCCTTAGCTTTTCACTTCACAGCCGAGCGGTTCATGTCTTCTGCTCTCCCACAAGCGGTGTTTTCTAAAAGAGTCAGCTCTTCAGGTTGCCGTGTTTAGTGCTCTTCAGTGTTGGTGTACAGCTCGGCAGCGGGGTTGATATCCTTCTCTTTTTTTCTCTTTGTGTTTTCATTTCTTTTGCTTTAATTGAGCAAAAACCTGTCTTCACAGCATTAAAAAGGCTGTTCTCATGGCTGGTAAGAGAGTGCCTTCAAAGAGAAGGAAGCACACGACAGGCTGCACATTTCCCTGTCTGTGTTGCTGCGACCGTTCCCCTGCCTGCTTCAGTACTTAAAAAGAGCAAGTCCCTGAAAGAGCTTACACAAGTAGAGCTTGCGTCTTTTTAAAGATGGCATTCTACTTGTGTAGTCCCGGTGCTGCTGCCACGATCCAATCCTCCACAGAGGGTTGCTTCAGGCAGTGGTACCGGTGATCTGAGGATAACGGTGAGTGCGCTTCCTTCGGGGAACCAACCCCCTAGGAACCCTCACCCCTCCTGCACTCCGCAGCCAGTAAAGCTGGCGAGGGAGCCTTGCTGGACCATCTCAAAGGTGTGTACCAGCCATATCCTTTGGAGCTCCCCCCAATGACCGGATGTTGATCGCTGCATCGGAGGGTGAGCCAGACTTCTCTGGGGATGATGATTAAGTTGCGTTGCCTCCTTCGGTAACGGTAGCATTGCCCAAGTCAGATCCGGAGATGATGGCTATGCTTTCCTGGGCCGCCAACAGGGTCGGGCTCGTGTGGAACCCGCCACCGTGTCCCGAGCCCTCGAGATTGGATGATTGGTATCTCCCTTCTTCCCGGAGGTGCATGAGGAGCTCACTGGTTCGTGGACGGCACTGTTGCAGTGGCTCCTCCTCCCTCACCACCCTTGATGGCGGGGCGGCTAAGAGTTATACCCTGTGGAGTGGGCCATTGCTATGCAACTTTGCCCTAACTCATCCTAGCTGGGGGAGCCATGTCTCCCTTCCCGGGCCTGTAAGCACTCGTCTGACCTTACCGGCAAGGCTTACTAGGCTTGTAGGGAAGCCGCCTCTGCCCTACATTCTATGGCGTTGTTGCAGGTCCATTAGGCCAAAGCACGATGGTGGTCATGATCCACAAGTTCTTCAAGAACTTCGTGCCGCAACGGACCTCACGCTTTGAGCGACAAAGGTTACAGAGCAGTCAGTGGGTCATGCGATGTCCACGATGGTGGTCCTGGAACGCCATCTCTGGCTGTGTCTGGCTGACACGAGGAATACCGACAAAGTAAGGTTCCTTAATTCCCCCGTGTCCCAGACCAGCCTCTTCAGCGACACGGTCGAGAACTTTACCCAGCAGTTCTCAGCTGTACAGGAGCAGTCTGAGGCCATCAGTCACATCCTGCCCCAGCGGTCAGCTGCTGCTTCCACCCATCTGTTGGCCACAGCACATCAGCCTGCTCGTCGCCAAGGGCGCCCCCCTGCGGCTCCCCCTCGCTGGCTCATTCGGACCATCAGCCTCAGCTATGCGATTCAATTCGCCTGGCGTCCCCCCAAGTTCAGGGGCATCCACTTCACTTCAGTGAAAGCAGCCAATGCAGAGATCTCGGTCCTACTGGCGAAGGATGCGATAGAGCCGGTTCTTCCAGCTAATATGAGGTCAGGGTTCTACAGCCCCTTCTTCATTGTACCCAAGAAAAGCGGTGGGTTATGACCGTTTTTGGACCTGCGAGTTTTGAATCGGAGCCTTAACAAGCTACCGTTCAAAATGCTCACGCAGAAACACATTTTCGAGTGCATCTGTCCCCGAGATTGGTTTGCAGCTATCGACCTGAAGGACGCCTACTTTCATGTCTTGATTTTCCCTCGACACAGGCCGTTCCTGCGCTTTGCGTTTGAGGGTCAGACATATCAGGTTGCATCCTCCTTGGCGCTGGCTCATGGCACCTCGCTGACAAATATTTGTAGAGTTGTGGGCTGGTTGACACCTAACATGTTCGCTAGATTCTATAGCCTTCTTGTTGAGCCGGTCTCCTCCTGTGTTCTCACCTCAACCAGTCAGAGACACGGAGAGGCCCCGGCTTAGTGTCGGCTTGCTGCGCTCACATGTGCTTACATGCGCTTATTGCTCCAGAGAGTCCCTACAAGACAGACCCTGTTGAGTCCTCCACCACCCTCGGCAGCCAGACATGGCAGATGGCAGAGGCCTGGCGCCAGGTCTATACTCCGTTGCATCCTTGAGAACTGGATTTAGGCTGGGTTCCATATGTGTGACCTTGCGGGGATCCCATATGTGTAAATTCCATGGTTGCTCCTAAACGAAGCATGTGTCTTTCCCTTCTCTGTGTAAGCCCTGTCCAATTGCCCTGTTAGGCAAGAGGGAGAAGGAGGCTTGCACAGGGCACTGGAAGGGGGCAGCGACTGTTGCTCTTTGCTAGGGATTCCTATTCATCGGTCTGTCCGACGTACGTTGAACGTGACTGACTGAATAGGAAGGTCCTGGTTACAAAGGTAACTCTTGTTCCCTGAAGGAGGGAACGGAGACGGACATCCCGTTGCCACAGACTCTGTCCCTTGCTGCGCACCGGGTCACCAGCTCGGCTCCTCAGCGAAAACCTAAGGCTTGAAATGATTGCATGCCAATGTGCATTAGCTTGTTTTAGGTACACTCAAAGTGGATTGGCCTCTCTAGCGAGATTCCTATTCGTCTGTCTGTCCAACGTTCATCTCCGTTCCCACCTTCAGGGAACGAGGGTTACCTTTGTAACTGAGATGTTTGTGTGAGATGCATCCATCGAGTCAAGCCTGGCTCGATTTCAACAGATTGAGGTTTTCAGCAACATTGGATAAGGGCCATCATTTTGTGAAGAAATTGGTCCAAAAATGTCTGCTTTCTCGATTTAAACTTTGTCCCGATCACAATCTGAGAGAAGATAATCTTTTTGTGTACTACAGTATTGACTTTTCCTAGTATATTTTTTTATCTACTGCTGAAATCTGTATCTAAAAAGCTCAGTGTGATACACAAGCATTCAGACAGAACTGACATTCTTGTATAGTGTAGAAAACAGACAGTGTCAACTAAAAAGTAGAAAACACATGCAATTTGTATATAACAAATATTTCCTTAGTGAAAAAACACTTTTTTGATTTTGTCCAGGGGGAATTGAGTGGATGGTTGGATGTTTGTGGTTTGCCATTGGTCGATCTTGTGTGAGTGACAGGTTGCCCCGCCCTGACTCTAGTAAACACGTCATCAGAGATGTCGCTGAATAGATCATTTATAATAAATGCTGCAGTATTCCATAAAAAAATAATTGTTCATTTGGATTTCATGGTGACTTTTTAAGTGGGTCAAAATTAAATTTAACTATAATACATTTTAATTTAATTATATTTAACATTCAATTAAGTGTCCAAAAACATTACACTCAGTTTGCACTTAAGTATATTCCATTAAAATATATTATTTCTGTAGTAATACCATTAAAAAATCACTAGGGGCCCTAAAGGAGACCCAATTCCTGGGGGGGACTCAATTTCTCATGACAACAGCAGTTAAGGAATGCCTAACCCCGACCCACCACTAACCTTAACCTGCTCCGTAACTTCCGGTCTGAGTCGGCTGGCCTGGCACGGTGACATGTGGCTCTGCAGTTGTTCTTCTCTTGTTAAACCACTCGGGGGCGTTAATGGGTCATATTTTCTCTCTCCTGTCTTTGGCAAAGAGCTCTAGAACACAAGGCTTCTGTGAAGATTGAAACTCATACGTCGTTTTTATTTATTAATTGCTTTTTATTAATAAATGTCTTATCCATGTATGTGTTCATCACATTTTTTCTTCCCTTGGACATCAGCTAACAAATCCGTATCAATAAACAGAAGAATCAAATGTGTATGTTGATATTACTGAACAAAAAATTGCATTTGTTTTAACTGGCTAAGTATAGCCTATGTATTTCAGCAGTCAGTGACATAAAAGCTTCAGGAATGTGAACTGAATTATTTGCAGGTTTTACATTTAAAAACAGATGTCAGAACATATTTTGGCTCTGCCTTTTAAGAACAAACACCAAAAATATGAAGTATAGTTGTGTTTTGGGTGATGGTATCCATGCTGAAGCACAACACTGTAACTATGGAGTCAGATAATGCACTGACTTACACATTAGAAATCAGAACTGCCATACTCTTAAAGCCTGCCATACTTTTGTGATTGACCTCACCCCCAAAACCCTTATCTGTGTAATGTCCACTAGAAAAAAGGTCACTCTCCAGGGCCTCTCTGAACACTTATCAGCACTTACTGAGTCTTTCTCACCCACTTGAATCTGAGAATGGAAGGAATTTAGATTTCGATCTGGAGCTGTGTTTAGGGTTGAAGGATGCATAAATATGTAGTTTTACACTGTTTTACCATACTAATGCTACGTTCCAGACAGATTGGACACTTCCAAGATGTCGGCGCATCCTGCTTCCAATGAATATGAACATAATATAAATATATATTCATATATATATATATATATATATATATATATATATAATCAATTAACACTGCTTTAAAAAAAATTTCGGTTTTACCGAATGACACTTTTAGTTATACTAAATAACGATATTTTCAAAGAATGCTAACAGGCTGATATCTAGCTAGCTTGCAAAAGGACAATCAAACATTTTATATTTAGTACAAGTTTTTAAAATATTACAACATTTTCCATGTTTTTTAGTGGTTGTACCGAATGACCTGATGTTTCGGGACATGCGTATGAACAAGTGAAAAGATGAATTTTTCAGATAGTTAAGAGAGAGTTAGTTACTTTGCTTCATGACCATGTGGTCCTTTGCAGGTGTCTGAATGATGACACATCCTGTCACATGATATTGAACGCATGACTTGATCCAAAATTGTCCCTTTATATTGGTTACTCCAAATGACATCAATGAATTAATTCATTTTTCCGGACATTCTTTCTCATAACAAAGCAACGACTTCTACACATAATTTTAATACCATTTTGCACTATGTTGATATATGATGTTATAAAATCATGCCAGAATACAAAATATAGACATTTATTACATTTTAGGATATTTTAATCACAAATGAAATGGCTCAATTGGCCTTTGGATGGTTAAACCGAATGACCTTTTGACACTTCAAAATCTTTAAAATACCTTTTATATGTAGCAAAAAATAATTAAAACCTTTTGGATTCAATAAAAGAGATCTAGTTGTACTACCTTACATACTTTAAATGTCATATCTTTGTTTTTTATTATTATTAAGGCCTTTGGACAAAAAAAATGACCCGTCATGTCATTGATCCTTACACAAAAACACAATATGCTCTCAGTGTGTCATGGCGACATCATGTGGTCAACATGTGAACGTGACATATGAGTGACTGGAACTCCCTGACGTCTGAAGTGGGACATTTCATTTGGGATATTCCCACGTCCAGCCTCGTCTGGAACGCAGCATTAGAAGGATTCTGGGAATATGTAAAAACCATATGTGAATTTATTCATGATCATTAAGAAGTTTTGAACCCGGCTTTATCCAGTGTTCAGATTTCTGTTTTGAGCATTTATTCAAATTGGTGCATATTAAATTAGATAATGCCTAATTTGAATATTTTAACCTAACATTTCAAAAAACCTGTAATACAAAAAAATTGTCTTTATGTATGCATGTGGTGGCTCTGTTATTGAAGATAATATGTAAAAGATAATGTCAGTCACAAACCAGAGGGCTCTTATTTCATCCTAATTGGATTTGTTTTGGGACAATGTCTAGCTGACTGTACACCATTCCACATATTACACAGCTATACCAATTAAATAAATAAAAGGACATGGAATATAGATTTAACTATAGATTTATATCATCGCCCATCTAAGCCTTCATGGCCAATAACCCATCAATATGAGTATGACTCTTTTACAAATGCTCAATAAACAAGAGTTAATATCCAGTAACTTACTTTTTAGGCATAATGAGTTACTTGGATCAACCATTACATCTTGAAGTTAAAGAGGGTAGGTGGTATTTTATTTCCTGAATGTATCACTGTTGTACAAATCGAGGTGAAGGACAGTGTTGCCAAGTCTGTGGTTTTCCAGAGGAATCGGGCTACTTTTACACTGTTGCCGCGGGTTGTTTTTCATGTCCGTGGGTTGAAGTGACCCCAAATAACATGATATTTAACCACAGGAATGCAAATTTTACCAGGGGAACCCCACCAAAAACGTGGATTTTACCCCTCAGAACGCGATTTTTGTGTCTATACCCAGCCCTAACCAATAATGTGAATATGTTTTGGATAACATACACTGTATGTATGCATGTAACAGATGCTGACTAGATGGAAAATATGTAAAAATGACAAGACCTTTTATCTTTTTTTATTGCAAGAGTATGGCTTAAGATAAATAAGGCAACAACAAATGTTTCAAACGGAAAACATACAGCAAAAAACTCTTCAAACAGTTTTACAACATGTCCAATAAAAGGTGCTACTTTAACTAAAGGCCATTTAGGGTACTAATGACCGTTCATAGGCACAAGGGCGCCTGCGTGTAGGTTTCTGAAATGTAAGCCACCTCTGAAACACAAAGAAGTGAAGAAAAAACAGAGACTGCATAAGCAAATAATTAGCAGGCCTTGAAGAAAGACAGAAAAGAGAAACATGTCAGATGTGACGTGCAGATGAAAGAATCAGAGGCAGGCGGTTAGTGTCATGCACCGTGCATTTCCACAGCTGTGAAACACGTGGCTCTGGAAAGCCATAACAGCACTACGAGAGACTACAACAAGTGAGCTTGCAGACGATCACCTTTCGATCAGCACTGCTCACAGAAAGCCAGGAGCAGACGCAGTGGAGAGGTTGAAAAGGACTACAATTGAATGAAAAGAAGGAGAAATATAAATGAGAGGTGAATCGTGTCACAACGCAGCCTGTAAACAGTGTTTTGAAACAAGCTGCTAAAGCACAAAAATCGATTTAACTTAAATATCCATGCTTTATTTTCATGCATGTCATCTGATGATCAATCTGCTATCACCATCCATAAACATCACACTCCAACAATCACCTTCCAGTGTCAACAAAAAAAGTATTTTTAATATTATTAATACTTCTGACTGGAAAAGAAATGTGCATTTTAATTGCACTTCGGAACTGTAAATGTGTTACTGTAAAATATATAAGTACAGTATTACACTCACACAGTACATTATAGGTAGCAAATGACATCAGGATATCCCACAGTAAGAGTCCAGTGAATCAGATGAAGGGGTAAAAGTAGTGTTTCTGTGTTTTGCATGATTCATAAGTATGACAAAAACGTTCATTTGAACAAAAGTTTGATTATGGCTGGTTTTCCACAGTGATCACTAACTCACATACTGGTGCAGTGATTGGTGTATGATCTAGACTACAGAAGTAAACAGAGACACCAATACATGTGCATTTGGACCTGTTCAGTGGCTCTCCATGAGAACTATACAACTAAGCCTGAGAACAAAATATAATGCATACATATTTGCTAAATACAGGGATGCACAATATATCGGTGGTCATGTTGGTCAGTAAATGTGACTTTTTAATGTTATCTGTATCAGTCCGTTAAGTAAAATAAGCAGATATATTTAAAAGATAAATTGATGATCATAGGACCCCTATTATTTTGTCAAATATAGGAATGTATCATTTCTTTACTCCAATGGATCACAGTATGCCAATTTGTTAAAAGATTGTGGGAAAACAATTATCATTGTTTTAAAGAAAACGAAAATGTTTGTTCTGGATTGAATCTGGATTTCTAAGGTGACTGTTTTTTGTAATCAATCTCACAAAATAGCTTGATATGTAATATCAGCCAATACAGGTCCTTCTCAAAAAATTTGCATATTGTGATAAAGTTCATTATTTTCCATAATGTAATGATAAAAATTAAACTTTCATATATTTTAGATTCATTGCACACCAACTGAAATATTTCAGGTCTTTTATTGTTTTAATACTGATGATTTTGGCATACAGCTCATGAAAACCCAAAATTCCTATCTCAAAAAATTAGCATATTTCATCCGACCAATAAAAGAAAAGTGTTTTTAATACAAAAAAAGTCAACCTTCAAATAATTATGTTCAGTTATGCACTCAATACTTGGTCGGGAATCCTTTTGCAGAAATGACTGCTTCAATGCGGCGTGGCATGGAGGCAATCAGCCTGTGGCACTGCTGAGGTGTTATGGAGGCCCAGGATGCTTCGATAGCGGCCTTAAGCTCATCCAGAGTGTTGGGTCTTGCGTCTCTCAACTTTCTCTTCACAATATCCCACAGATTCTCTATGGGGTTCAGGTCAGGAGAGTTGGCAGGCCAATTGAGCACAGTAATACCATGGTCAGTAAACCATTGAAAAACGAAATCTTCATCTCCATAAAGCTTTTCAGCAGATGGAAGCATGAAGTGCTCCAAAACTCCAGGCTGGGAGTTTTTAAAAGCCTCAGGAATCTTTTGCAGGTGTTTAGAGTTAATTAGTTGATTCAGATGATTAGGTTAATAGCTCGTTTAGAGAACCTTTTCATGATATGCTAATTTTTTGAGATAGGAATTTTGGGTTTTCATGAGCTGTATGCCAAAATCATCAGTATTAAAACAATAAAAGACCTGAAATATTTCAGTTGGTGTGCAATGAATCTAAAATATATGAAAGTTTAATTTTTATCATTACATTATGGAAAATAATGAACTTTATCACAATATGCTAATTTTTTGAGAAGGACCTGTATATCTATCGGTTTCAAAATATAAATAATAGTGCCGTCAGATCGATCAATCGCATCTAAAATAAAAGTTTGTTGTTTATATAATATATGTGTGTACATATAATAGTACATTTATACATATATATATATATATATATATAGGAACATGGAAGTGACTTAAACTGCAGTTCAACAACTAGCCGCTAGAGACAGGCTCCAAAAGGGAGTCAATCCCATAGACCCCCATGTTAAAATGCCCAACTTTACAGCAGAAAAAAATATGTTTACAGCCTGGTAGAAAAGGTGGCTTTGGTCTATATAGATAATTTTGCCTTTCATGACAACAGTGTAACTCATCTGTTTAAATTATATTAAGCCTTAGATTCTGCATAATTAAGGGTGTGGCCACTTGAGTGACAGGTGGATTTCCGCTGCTGTCACTACTAACCGTTTGTCTGTTAGCCGTCACGCCACCTCAGCTAATTCTGAGCTCTGAACTTGGCATTGGAAGATAAACAGAACACACGCTGTTGGATCATCTTGGCATTGGCTAAAAGTTTTGTCCGTCAGATTTACTACAATGACAATGGCTGGAGAATATGCCTCTCAAAACACCACAAAATCCGACAGCACTGCTTAGATATTATAACTAAAACTGCTGCACTATTTTGAAAAATATACTTTGGACGCAGACTCATTTGTTTGTGAGGGTCTAATGTATACGATCATATAAAGTTTTACAACATAAAATGGATGTTTTTCAGTGGACGCTCATGGATATTGTACTCAAGTGCGACGGATCAGATTCATCTCACAATCACTATTGCATTACAAATGTATGAAGTCCCGTTTTGATTCTGCAGTTTGATTCTCCGACACAAATTACAATATTACTGTTGCATCTATATTGTAAAACAGACACTGTAGATTGACAGTAAACCCTTAGAACTTTCAAATGACGTATAATTTGTTATCTTTATTAGTATTTTAGATGGTATCTAAAGATAGATTGATAGATAGCTCCTTAGCTTGAGCTAACTTGGTCATGTTGAGCTAGGTGGGCGTGGTTTCTGAATCCAGGCACCTCCGCTCCACCCACGTCCCGCCTCTTTGCCCATTTTCGGTTATCTGGGAGTGCCAAGATAGCGACGGCCAGCTCCGCCCACTTTTGGGCTTCAAAAATGCTCTTCAGAAACCTACGGGTGACGTCACGGACACTACGCCCATGTTTTATACAGTCTACGGTGTATATATATATATATGTATGTATATACACACAGACACACACATATATATATATAAAATATATGTAAATATAATAATATATATACACACACATATTATGTAAACACAAACGTTTACGTTAGATGTGATTAATCGCTATTAATCAATTTGACAGCACTAATAAATAATCATTGCTATCCATTAAAATGTCCATATTGATGCTTCCCTGGTTACATTCACACAACATGTGTAAGAGCAAAGCCAGTCTTTAAAACTTTAAGTTAAACTCTATGGACAACATATGAGAAATACTGATTAACAGAGATAAGTATTGTAAAAACAAACAAATATATTTACAGTAATGCACTTAGTGGAACTATATAGAACAAGACATTACATGGGGGGAAAAAAACTTTAAAATACAAAATTATTACATTGTTTTGAAAGTACAGCCACAAAACAACACATTCTGTTAATATGGGCTATTGTGCTAAATGCACTTCAAATTTTCAAAAATGTTACAGCTCAAAAACATGTTTGTTATGAAGAATTGCTTTGATTAAAATATAAGGTGCATATTTCTGCTTTAAACCCTCTGGAATGTCTTGTCCCATAGACTTCCTTTGTAATACTTGTTTGTTTCTACAATCTGAAGTATGAGTCGCAGTTATTTTCAGTGGTAATCGACAACATTTCACAGATGCTGTCAAAAGATTAGCTTGTGTTGAACCCGGCATTCCTTTAGCTGTATGATTTTCATAAGAAGTGTAAACATGCGAGAAGAATGTGATGTTTGTGAATGGTTAACCGATTAGACGAGACGTGTTTGCGGCTTGATCAGTCAGGTTTTGTAAACTTGCAAAGAACGTCCATTAATAATTAAAAGCAAAACATCTCTCTTAATCGTGCAAATGAAGGCAGCTCACTCATTAAAGTGCTTAAAGTTCACTCCGTGTTCGACACTTTTTTTCTCTTTACTCAGAACTTTGTAATTGAGAAAAGCTTTGGTCATTTGCACACACTTCAAACCAAGCTGTTTAATTTCTATCCTCTGAATAAGTAGGAAATTAATGTTGATGTGCCAACATCTCAAGTTCAGACTGTTTTGTTCTTGAAAACTATCCCAATGTGTTTTTCAGTTCAAATGTCCACATAATAACCCTTTTAATGGGACACAATGTGGCCTGATGACGTTTCTCTCACACTAAGACCCAGTGGCCCATGTGCTCTTCCAGCCAGTGCTGTAGAGGCTGTAGATTGAGAGGTTCGGCCTCTGCGTACATCTGGACAAGCTGTTCGTGGAGAACCGCGAGCAGAGGCAGACTCACGCTGAGCAGCTCGTACAGGAAGGCGTAATCTCCCGCGTTATCCGTCAGGTGCACGCCCGCGGCCCACACTTTACCATGCAGCCAGTTAAACACGCGACGGGGCACAGAACACACAGACTGGCTCACGTGCAGCGGCCAACGCAGGCATCTCTTCAGAGAGGACAGGATACCTGGAGACTCGGCCTGAAGATGACTCTCACGTGCCTCGGGACTCCAGCTAGAGCTGTCGTGGGATTCGTTATTACATGTCTAAAGAAAAAAAATATTAAGAAGGATGTACTGTAAGATGACTATTGAGGAATTACGAAAACATAAGACTGGCAGAATTGTGTTTTTACCGTATGTAGATTTTGTGATCTCCCATTCGTCACTGAGGATTTCCGCTGAGCAAAATGGAGTTTGCAGAACAACTTTCCTATAGGAGGAAAAGAAAACATTAGGCCGTGTGTCCACCAAAGCATTTTTTTTTTTGAGGATAGTGTATTTTCCAGTTGTTCTCAATGGGAAGGTCAATAATTTCGACCTTATTTACCTCAAAAATTACAAAATTACTACATTGACTTTCATGTAAAATATGCTTATTTTTATGTTATTATTATTATTTTTTTTACTTCTGTACAAATATTGATTCCAGTAAGATGAAACAGCCAAAACTTCAAAATTTGTTATACGTTGGCGACCAGGGCTTGACATTGTTTGTGTATGTGTGAGTGGATATTTTTTATTTGACAAACTTGTTGTATAGACCCCTTCATTTATGTGTATGTATCATCTGCATTGTGACGGATTTATTGTCAAATAAAATAAAAAAACGGCTCTGAATTAGAGTTTCACCTATTAATTTCCAATGAGTGCCCTCTAGTGTCCACGAAGGACCGATTAAGGATTTTTTTCAACCACATAACATTGTTGAATAAAGTCCAACTTTTGTGGGTGTTCAGGTGGCAAACTTATGAAAAGCAGCCAAGTCTTGTAGCGCTCAGATTAAGGAAACCATTTTCAAAATAAATAAATAATTTTGCCCACATTTGTCCCTAAGGAGTAAGGACCATTTGGGGTTAAAACAGCAGAAGTGTAATGAGGCGCTGAGCGTCTATTTCATGCTGAGCGTTCCTGGCCCCCCATGGACCCCATCCGATGGGAACCCACACAATCCTCACAATCCACGATTTCATTTCGGTCTGCCTGAGAAATATAAATCTCCCCCAAAGTCGTGTTGTCTGGCACCGGTCCTGGCCGCGCTAACCATCAGAAAGCAGCTTGGTTTGAACGAGGCTGCGTTCCAAATGGGATCAATCCACTTCCTAAGGGCACTTCGTAGTGAGAACAATCATGGCCGCCATATTGAAGGGAAACCAAGTTCCAAAACAAAGTGCTCAAAGCATCAAAGGGCCCTTTGGAATGAAGGATTGAATGAAGCTGGTACTATTTTTAGTACCTAAGCAGGTCTAGTTTTTAGACTGTTTATTAATTACTTTTGTTTTAGTCAGGCTCTTAAACACTGTTTTTACTCACAGGTTTTGCAACTACCGTTTCTGATCTCAATCTCCTTGTGACCGCTTGGGTCATTATCACAAAGAGCTGACCTCTTTTTGCAACATAAGAGACAAATGCTTGGAATTTAAAGGGATATAGTAGTTCACCCCAAAAATAAAGGCTTGTCTTGGTCTGTTTGTCACTCAAAGCTATCAAATGGTTTTTGAAGACTTGGAATATAGTAGAGCTTCACGATTTTTTGTTGATTTTTTGCTCTCCCACGATTCTGAACAGACAACTAAACAAAATAACATGTCATTTACACAACTAGAGGTTCCGACAAAACATTGTTGCAGTATATTTATAATATTTAATGAATTTGAAATAATTAGTATTATTATTTTTAAAAAATCCATTTGGATGAACGAATGATTCAATGACTTGTTTCATTCCTGAATGAATCAGCATTTTTGAACAAATCTTTTGAATGAATGATTCAATGACAAATACATTTTTAAACAGTCACTTGTCGCCACCTACTGATGTAACAATGTAATCGATACAATCTTTGTTTGAAGGGTCAAGTTACTTTCAAATGGTGATTTACTCTATTTTGATCACTACCGTAGACATCAGTGTTTATATCCGAACTATAAACGTTTATCCCAGTACTTCTGTGTTCAGTTGCATTATTGTAACACACAAATAACTATACTGTGTGGTTGAAAATACTGTTTGTGAAGCTGTTTCATACCTATACATGACAACTGCTTTCTCTGGATCAGAACGCAGATCTGAATGTTCGCTATGATCATACTTGTCAAGGGTTTAATAGACATAAGTGAATCATTGTCATTTAGGAATAAGTGGGTGTTTAAATCGAGGTTGCAAACTTTTAACGATTAATCGTGCAGCCCTAGAATATGGTCTTTTGAACTATTTATGTGATGCTCTGAAGGGAGGGTTTGATCTTTCAAATCTAGCTTGCTATTGCTAGCCTCTCCAAAGATGACCTATCCTACCTTTAATGTTCATTTTAGGGTGAATTATTCCTTTAAAGAGAAACAGTGAGAATGCAGTATAGGCTCTTCACAGTACCTTCCAACGAATCGAAGGAATGTCCTCCCTGGCGCAGCGGAGCTCTGCAGGTATCGCAGCGGAAACATTCCCTGTGGAAGTGGAATCCCTCTGCGCTGAGCCTCTCCACTACAAACACCCGCTTCTTACACGCATGACACACATCACCCAGACTCTGAGGAAATTCTCTTTTTAAGGAAGGCTAGGGAGAAAAAAAAGTAAAAATTTGGTCAAGATAGTGTGAATTAAGGTATGTTGAAAATAACCCTGAGAATAATCATCCACACTGATTGGGCTGCTGTGGAAGGTGTCATACTTAAAGTATAATACTTAGAGAATCCTAATGTGATGAAAGCATTAACAACCGCAGATTCATTAACAAATGTTGCCGCCTTTAATGACCGAACACTATGAAAACTACCAGGAAAAACGTATACAGGTTTTGTTTTTTTCCCCAGTCCCAAATCACTTTCATGTTATAGACATTGAACATCTCCTGTGTTCCAGGAAAGTAAGAATATCAAACACATTTGGAACAAAATGATGATGAGTAAATGACAGAATTGTTAACATGAACTGAAATACACAAGATGACCACATGATTTCATAAAATCCCTTTTGTTTCAGTTTAAACAATTAACTGAACAGCTAAACTGTGGCTTACCGGAGTGCCTGAGCTGCTTGCATCAGGCCTATGATCATTCTCATAGAGGGAAACCAGAGTGTCAGCTCTAGCGCCCACTACCAGAGAAACTTTGCCTACTGTGCGCTACCAGCCAATGGCAGAGCAGGGACAGAAAGTGGAGAAAGGAGAATGAAACAGAAGGATAAAGCAATGTAAGGCAAAGAGAAGAATGAGAAGACATACTGGGGAAAATCTCAGAGAAAAGATTTCGGTCAAACAGTGAATTTGATTGATTAGAAACATTCTTTTTGCTCCTGATCTTTGAAACACAGGCTACGTTTACATGCAACCAAGTAATCTGTTAGTAATCGGATTGAGGGCTCAATCGGATGGAAAAGCCTTCATGTAAACACCTTAATCGATCAGATTGAGCTCAATCCGAATGAAATTTCGATCAGATTGGAAGGGGTGGTTTATTCTTTTTCTGATCCAATCGAGAGGACATGTAAACACTTAATCAGATTTAAAACCGAAACTGAAAGGACTGCGAATGTGTAATGATGTAGAAATGGTGTAATGATGTATGACGCACGGAACGAGCTGCAGTTGTTGTTCAATAAAATATCATGAATGACTCTCACGTTATTGTAAAATTCTCCTACTATCTTCTTTAAACTCTCATCCACAGACACTTTATTTTGGGCGCGGGGTGTTTTTTTATTGGTAAATATAAGCAGCACGGCACAAGGATTCATGCGCTCATCGTCTCCTAATCAGGATCCAAAATAGTAAACACACTGGATTCATCAATCGGAATGAATTAATTCCGATTGAAACAAAACTTGTTGAGCTGTCTAAGTAGGTTGCATCTTAAAGCATCACAGGCACCTGTTATAAAACAGGCAATAAACATAAAACATGCCTCATTTTAGGCAAATTTTAAGGCAGCATTCTTGACAAATCTTTTTGCTTCACTTGTAACACGTTTCACAGCAGTTTGACGCTAAATAGCATGTTCAATTTTATCCAAAACAGTTAAACATGACTTTACAACATTTTATTAAGGTATGTTATTTAATGCATGTATCACGCAATTCAATTGAGTGAAATTGATTGAGTGGCGCTTAAAGTTAATGCTCGGGTTAACTTTTAAACTCTTAAAATAGCGTTGGAAATGAACTCCCCCCTTTACTAAACTCTACCCTAATCCTAACTGATAATGTGAGCAAAAACAAATGTGAGATGAAAATGCATTTGGTGAAGCAACCATGCCATTTTAGCTTCCTACTATGAAGCTTTGAGCTCTCTTGTGGAGCGTCATAACTTGTATTAGATGCGGCCCACATCACATGTGCAATGCTGTACCAGGTGAGCTACAGAGCAAGTTTACTACGTCAGAAAAGCCATACATATGGAGCTGGTTATGTGATGCAAATGTTAAAAATGTATTAGTTTTTCAAATCAAGTGTTTTGAGGTCATAACATAGTATTGTCCAAGGAACCACATGAAAATAAGTCTTTATTATTCCATAATCTGCCCCCGTAATTATAATTTGTGTGAAAAGGAATGAAAGTTTTTGGTGTTTTACTGCCACTAGTGTTCATTTCAGCCGGACACTGCAGTGAAATATATGTATTCTGTAGGTATGTTTTTGCAGCAATGTAGATTTGAGTCACTTTTTTTCCCCCCTCGTGCCTGGGTTGGGTCTATCTTATGTAGGCACCTCACTGGGTTTTGGAAAAGAACTCATGTCTTTTAGCTCAAAATGAGGGTTGTCAGTCAATCTTGAGAAACTTCTACAGGCATCCTGTAAAACTCCTATGATCCAGTAACTTTGAACTGTTCAGTGGGTGGAGCTAGAGTTTCAGGTCAAGCATCTGGCAATGGAAGAGAGGACTTTTGAAATGCTCTCTCTCCCTGTGGTCAGCTGGAATGTAAGGATGCTTACAGCCAAGTGTGTGTTATATTGGCACGTTCTCATTACAAAACCAACCATGTGAAGAGAGACAGTCCATCAAAGAGAGCTGCCGCACTGATCAGTGCTCTCCAGTCCTGCCTACAACATGCCGACAATCTCACGGAAGACTCTCAATTCAGCCAGAATGCATATCATGCGAGTCCTGGGAGATTGTGGATAAGCGTCATTGTACTGGAATGGTCATATACCTGTTTGGGAGCATATGAGTCTCCATTTGATTGAGGAATGTCTGTTTGTTTTCTTACTGGTGTCAGACTGAAAATGTAGATTTGAAAGTTTATTGAAGCAAATGTTGTGATCATCTTTGATTAAGTTAAAGGAATAGTTCACCCAAAAAATGAAAATTATGTCATAATTTACTCATCCTCAAGCTGCTCCAAACTTTATTTTTGCCAAGGAACACAAAAGGAGAAATTCAGCAGAATGCCCAAGCTGCTCTTTTCCAAGAAAGCATTCTTGTTTTATTTGGGCATTCAAACTCCAAAAATGATAATACCAAAAAAACTAAAATTTGTGAATAAAACAAAGATTATTGGAGTACATTTACAAGAAAATAATACTTCAGTCTACTACAAAATTGCGTTTAATTCAAAACCTTTCTTTGTAATTCTTTGTGTTTCCAGCAATTTCTGAGCGAAATTGTTTTAAAGTAAATTCCTACACCAAATTTTCTTCAGCGTATTTCAAGTCTCTAGAAGTAAATAGGATATCTTTGTGTGAAGTACAGACCAAAATGAAAGTCATTCTCAAATCTCATTCAAACATCCGCATATTTAAACTAGACGTGAAGCGTTCAGTTATGAAGACATGTGAGATATTTATTCAATGGAAGAAAGAAGTTACAAAAATTTGAAACAGCAAGAGGGTGAGTAAATAACAGCTTTTTCATTTTTTCGGGAGAATGTTTCACTTTCAAATCAATCAAGCAATAATCTTGACAAACACTCACCATTTGTGAGTTATTCTTTGCTTCTCCTTGCATGTTTATGCCATAAAGTATTTCTGGTTTTGATTTACAGCTTTAAATGATGCACAGGGAGAGTGAAATTAAATAGTATGTTAATAAAAATGACTCTGAAAGGCATTAGAACCATTAGAGTGTTAAAGGTGAAATCACTTCTTTACCTTATTGTGAAAGCAGAGGAGAATGTAAAGGAAAGATGGAGAGGAGCAGAGCATTCTGGGATGGGGTGAAATATTATGGAGTTAGAATGATGAGGATGGACAGCGGAAGAACTGGTCTGTTTAGAGCAGAGATAGAGAGAGAAATTAGACAACAGGTAAATATGATGCCTTTGATGGTATGTTAGCATTAAATTGCATTTTAAAGCTGAAGATTTTTCAAAGCCCTCAAATATTATTAAAGGATCAATAAGTCATTTTTGCTCACTGGTCCTGGAGGTAACACTTAAGTACAGGGAACACATATAAACTATTAACTATGACTTTTCCCTCAATAAACTCCTAATTTACTGCTTATTAATAGTTAGTAAGGTTGTTGTTAAGTTTAGGTATTGGGTTGGATAAAGAATGTAGAATAAGGTCATGCAGAATAAGGCATTAATTTGTGCTTTATAAGTACTAACAAACAGCCAATATTCTAGTATTATGTATGCTAATAAGCAACTAGTTAAAAGACCCTAAAATAAAGTGTTACCATCTTGGACTTTATACTGACATTTGGTGGATGAAGTCAGTGATGCCATTGTAAAAAGAATTCCCTATTCAGAGGCACATTTGTTTATCAAGATTCATTTATTTGGGATCCGATAAGTAAGGAATAACAGACTGTAGAATTATTGTACATTAATGCTTACACAAAGTGGTAATGCTGCTATACCTTGAGTGTGTATTAGTTTTCAATGATTTAATCATATTAAATATTAATCATATTTTTCTTACAAAAACCCATCGCTTTGCTTAAGAGGGCTTTTATTAACCCCCTGGAGCCGTATGGTTTATTTGTTTGATGGATGGATGCATTTTTTGGGGCTTCAAAATCTCGACCCCCATTCACTACCATTATAAAGCTTGGAAGAGCCAGGATATTTTAAAAAATAGCTCAGATTGTGTTCGTCTGAAAGAAGATAGTCATATACACCTAGGATGGCTTGAGAGTGAGTAAATCATGGGATCATTTTTTATATTTTATATTTAAACTGCATATTTTTTAAAAGTACTAATCATTACTTTTCAGATGTAAAACTTTTTACAGTGGAAAAATATACTTGCCATACCTTGAAATAAGAGACTGTCTATATAACATGCAAACATGTTGGTTTAGCTTTCCAAATGTGTTTCATATGTTCAGAACAGGAAGTTTAGATGGTGCCATGATACCTTATCGTGGACTTTAAAGTTTCTGTTTTCCTTTGACTGGGAGGTCTCTGTTTCGTTCTTATTGCTAAAATCAGATGTTCTGCGACTGCTTAACTGTAACCACAAATTAAAGCCCATTTAATATGTCATAAAGCTGCATTCTGAGCATACAATAATGATATCTAACCTACAATTAATCAGAAGATTGACTAAGCTGGTTACCTCCAGCGTGCCAGATGTCAAAACACTTGTGGTAAATCTCTCTCTACTGTAATTATATTTCCTAACTTAGCTGAGCGATGAGGAAACACTCACCAGATGGGACGGACTCACTGTTTCTCCCTGTATCTCCTGTTTAAAATGCTGCACATGTAACGGTTTGGGTCTAGACATCTTAACCAAATGGATGCCAATGGAAGAGGAGAAAAGAATTAGACTCAGCAGACTGGGGCAGTGTGTAAAACTTTGCATGCGCCATTACCTGCTGCAACAGCAGAGAGGGACAGGAGGAAATGAGAGGACGAGGACAGGAAGTAGCAGTGCATTGTGGGAGAGGGCATGAAAGATTGGTCAGCGGGATGGAATGAGGGAAATGGAGAGAAGAAGAGCAAGGCTGCACAGAAAAAAGTCATGAAGAGAGAGAGAGAGAGAGAGAGAGAGAGCAATTTGGATTAGTAGCAAAATGGATGGGTTGAGGAAGATCACATACTTTTATCTGAACTTTCAAGATTTTGGTTTACTTTGGCAGACGTGTCAGTGCTGCATCATCACGAAAATTTAAGCCTTTCTAATATAAATATTCAAGCGCTAGAATGCAAGAGGGCGCGCTGACTGTTTACTTGTCTTTAAAAATGTAGTAGAGAATTAATAGAGAATTGTGAATTTTCACTAGTATCTAAAATATCGGTGTCATAACTGCCTGTTTTTGTTTAATGGCTGGTAAAAAATAGTCACCGGCCATTGGCAGGTGTGGCATAAAAGTTAGTTTTAGGCCTTGTATATGCTTTTGTTGAAGCCATCTGTTTGCATTATTTCAACATATTATTTTTTTAAATAATCGTGTTCAACAGCAGAATTTGTGGTGAAAAAACTACATTACCCATGATGCTGTACAGAAAGTTCCACCAATCAGTCACCAAAAGAGTTCTTTAGCTTCGCCCATTCCCATAAAGCACTGCAAATGATGTAATTGAGGTATCTCCCTACGCTCTCAAAATACTCAAATATAATTGTATATATTTGCATATTTTGTAATAAGCTTAAAATATATTGTTTTTATATATTATCAACAACTGTAAATAAATAGTTCTAATTCGATTATGGGATTCGTAATGCTTCATGGGATTGTAGTCCTTTCTGTCACTAAAGCTGTTTAGCACACAGTCTGGTACCACTGTCTTTTTGTGCAATTTTCTGCTTCAAATCAAAGTTCGAAATGTTATGATTCACCTCGTAGCTGATCAGCTTGGTTCATGGGATATAAAGCTTTAACAAAGACTTTAAAAAAAAAATCCCTGTGGGGAAAAATGAATGGAAAACAATACTTCCGGAACAAATGGGCACTAATGCACTCTATATTGTATTTGCAAATGCCTCAGGAACAAATGTTGCTCAGCACCTGTGAGCTTCTCGCTGATTCTCTCTTCTCTTCACAAAGCTGCATGTCTAGCTCCCCAGTCTGAGATCTATTCGTCTTATTAGGAGTGGGGAAAAAAGCAGGAAAAGGGCATGAGATGATAATGATTCATTAAAGACAAATGGGCAAGCAGTATAAGGAGTGTTAAACTGTATTAGAGATGGAAAGAAGTGCATGTATAAGTAATGGGAAGAGGACAGGAGAGAACATTAGGAGAGGACATGGGAGGACATGCTGTGGAGAGCAGCAGTGTATTCTGGGATTGGGTGTGGTGGGGTTTATATGGAGATGGATTGGAAGGTCAGACAGCAGAGGAGTCAGTCTGTCCAGAACAGAGATAACTTGAACATTCAATACGAACTGAGACAATTAGATTGACAGGGTAATGCTCAGAGGTTGTTCTTTAATAGCTCAGGAGGTCCAATGGAGTTCTTAGATATGTTTAACTATAAGTAAAGAATTTTATCTCAGATATATCTCCTGAAATTCCATCCTAAAAATAAACACAAAAAGACATAAATGAGATGAGTATACAGAGCTGTAAGCTCAATTTAATCTCATTTGCCTATGGGAAACAACTGATATATCAAAGATACGTATTTCCTATGGGTAAATGTATTACTTTATCAGGAAACCTGCAACATATATTTGATGTTGATTATATAACATACCCTCTTACTCTGTGGAAAATATTAAAATTATTTGTTCAGATTTAGTTGTTCTTAGAAGGTACCAGACAACTGTTCAACATAAGTTACTCACTCTTTTTAATTTTTTAAAAGCTAAATATGGTTCATATGGTTCATAGAAATTACAAGGAGGAGCATCTGGCCTGCATTTTAATGACGGATGACAAAACCCAGAACAAGCGTGTTACAGTATGAAGCCAGAGAGATGCACGCATTCACAGCAATACACACACACACACACAGAGAGAGAGAGAGACATGCTAGCATTATTTCTTGCAGATGCTGCTTATATAGTTTTATATTTTCATTTTTTTACATTTTTATTTTCATATTTACATTTAACAGGCGACTGTTTTCTGGTAAAATGTATCAAAATTATGTATTTATATTTAAAATGTGGGCCAGTGGGGTCAGAAAAAATCAACTTTAAGGTGAAGTATGTAAGTTTTTTTGTTAAATACATTCTCTTAACCCAGTTTATTATTCATTGACTATGCCATTCATGTGTTGATCTCCCCCAAAAGTGTAAACATTAGCTGCTTTTCCACCATCGGGCCAACTGATATATCAAAGATATAAAAAATTTTATGTGATGGTAACATGGTATGTTATGGTCATATTTCCTCTTGAGCTTGATTCAGTACAGCACGATTACAAACTGTTCTCAGCCTGGAATTTTCAGCACAGTTGGCTAACCTTGCTGGTAGAATAAGTGTAGTGATGTCGCCACTCAGGATTGGTCAGTTGCTTTTGCATGGCTACCAGTTTCTCTGTATTTTTTTTTTTTTGTGTGTGTGCACTATTTCAGCAAAGTAAACACAAGTTAATAATAGAAATATCTGATCATAACATGGCCACTATTTACATCTCATACATCTGTAAACTCTTGCGTTACAAGGCAACGACTGATGCATTTGTATTCCAAAGATATCAGCTGCAAAGTGGAAAATGAAAACATATCCATACCAGCTGGGACAGATCGGCACAGGATGGAATGGTTAAGCAACGAGAACGGTTTGGCTCGATGGTGGAAAGGCAGCTATTGAGCATCCCAGGGACCATCAAAACATTGAGAGCGTCCGCTCAGATGTCAATCTCTTTCCAGCTCAACCTATAGCAAGAGTTTGGGGCGTGACTACTGTAGCAGGCGGAGAGTTTGGGGTGTGGCAACTGTAGCAGGCTGAGAGTTTGGGGCGTGGCAGATGGAGAGTTTGGGGTGTGGCTACTGTAGCAGGCTGAGAGTTTGGGGCGTGGCTACTGTAGCAGATGGAGAGTTTGGGGTGTGGCTACTGTAGCAGGCTGAGAGTTTGGGGTGTGGCTAATGTAGCAGGCTGAGAGTTTGGGGCGTGGCTACTGTAGCAGATGGAGAGTTTGGGGCGTGACTACTGTAGCAGGCTGAGAGTTTGGGGTGTGGCTACTGTAGCAGGCTGAGAGTTTGGGGCGTGACTACTGTAGCAGGCGGAGAGTTTGGGGTGTGGCAACTGTAGCAGGCTGAGAGTTTGGGGCGTGGCTACTGTAGCAGGCGGCGAGTTTGGGGTGTGGCTACTGTAGCAGGCTGAGAGTTTGGGGCGTGGCTACTGTAGCAGGCTGAGAGTTTGGGGTGTGGCAACTGTAGCAGGCTGAGAGTTTGGGGCGTGGCTACTGTAGCAGGCTGAGAGTTTGGGGTGTGGCAACTGTAGCAGGCTGAGAGTTTGGGGTGTGGCAACTGTAGCAGGCTGAGAGTTTGGGGTGTGGTTACTGTAGCAGGCTGAGAGTTTGGGGTGTGACTACTGTAGAAGGCTGAGAGTTTGGGGTGTGACAACTGTAGAAGGCTGAGAGTTTGGGGCGTAGCTACTGTAGCAGGCAGAGCCAGAGGGAGTTTAACAAGTGAGGGATCATGACTGACGCGTTACATGGGAAAAGAAATTCAGCTTCGGTTACAGAAGTGCAAGACAAAATTTGCTGCATTTAGAAAAAAAAACGCGGCATTGCGACACACTACAATGGATGCTTTAATACCATATAGCAACATCATGCACCCATTCAGAAGGACAAATGTTCCAGTTTATAATGTTTACTTTGATGTGTCCAGTGTAAACAGTTGTGGCTCGTCATGTGCAGATACATTGGATGGCTTTATTATAAGCGAGACGCTTGTGTTCGCTCTAGACAGAGTGTTTGTACTCAATTGCTTACTTAAGACACATAGCAACACAGCTAAAAGTATTCCTAATATTTTATTAAAAGTAGCCATTCTACCTTTACCTGTTGAGACATGCCTTCACAAGCACCAGTAAGAGATGTTTGTTGAAAATAAGCTTTATTTTTGTGATTCCACTAGGTGCCAATAGTGTCACAGAAACTACATACTTCACCTTTAATTCAATGGAAAACAAGGCTGTGTCCGAAATCACCCCCTAGACTCTTAAAGGGGACATGTTTTCAATGAGTTGAAATCAACATAAATTTATCCACTAACCATTCAGAAACATCCAGTTTTATTCTAAAAGTTGTAACTTCTTCCTGAGTCTCTCCATCAGTCTCCGGTTTGAACAATTTAAGGCTGAACACCGTTACTGACAATCCTCATTTTGGCTGCGTGAGATTCTCCAGCTTTGTTGTTGTTGAGCAACGGAAGCGGGAGCTGTTAAAGCTCCGCCCTCTTCTGGAAAGCAGCCGGGAGCAGCAGCTCATTTGCATTTAAAGGGACACACACAAAAATGGCGTATTTTTGCTCACACCCAAATAGGGGCAAGTTTCACAAACTATAATAAATGATCTGTGGGGTATTTTGAGCTGAAACTTCACAGACACATTCTGGAGACACCAGAGGCTTATATTACATCTCGTGAAAAGGGGCATAAAAGGTCCCCTTTAAATATGGCACTATTTGAGGGAACAGCCATTTGTACTTGTGTCCAAAACCATAGTGGACGTCATTGAGTGCACTCATTCAATCCCACAGTGCACCGCAATAACGAGTGTACAACTGATGTACACTCAACGGAAAATACCCATAATGCACTGTGAGAGTCGCACGCCAAATTAATTCCTGTGTCTGACCAGAAGATGGCGCCCACAGCTCCTTCAAGTAGTGAATGTGGGTATAGGGGGTGATTTCAGACACAGCCCACGTTTATTTTCTTACCCCACTGGCAGATTTGTTCGTTTTAAGCATAAAGTCACTTAATTTGTTCAGAAAACAAGAATTTATATCTTATGTTATTTTGCTTCTCAAGTAAATGTATCTTAATTTAATAATGTTTGGTAACACTTTAGTTTAGGGTCCAATTCTCAGTATTAACTAGTTGCTTATTGACATGCATATTACTGGTTATTGGCTGTTTATTAGTACTTATAAAGCACATATTAATGCCTCATTCTGCACGTCCATATTCTACATCCCTTAATCCAAATACCGAAACTTAACCACTACCTTAATAAGCAGTAATTAGGAATTTATTGAGGGAAATGTTGTAGTTAATAGTGAAAATTGGACCCTGAACTAAAGTGCGACCGAATGTTTAGATATTTTACTGAAAAACAAGACAAAAATAATGAGAAAGAACATTATTTTCGGTAGGAAATGTAGTAAATGCACAGAAAATGAGCGTGTTTGAATGATCTGTGGACACCTGGACTGATTGTTTCTCCTGATGTGAGCAGTAAAAAAAAAAGCAAAAAAACTTCTCTTCCAGTCTGAGAGATCAATTTAAATGCTTACAGGAGCCTTGAGCAGCCCAGACCCCTTTATAGAGCCAAGAGAGTCATGCAAAAGTCAACAACCCCCCTCTCGGTTCCTCTCACATGCTTATAAAAGCTCATAAAAGAATAGTGAGAAAACATTTATTCCAACAATTTCTTCAAAGATCAACCACCTAATATGTTTTTACTGGCATAGATGCTTTGAGAGTTATGATGTCCACTGGCAATCATTGACTTTATCAACTCTTTTAAAGTAAAACAGGTTGTTTGAATGCACCGAGCACTACAGTGTGTCCTCAGTTGACCCACATCTGTTCTGCTAGAGAGATTATTAACCAATTATGGCGGAGCGGGGGTGCAGGGAATTAATTACTCAGAATGCGATGATATCTGCGAAGACTGCAGGTGCATGAAATGATGCTCAGTCACTCAGTGATCAGAGGCCAAAACCGCAGGGCATGCAACAGCAGCTGAGTGAGGAAAGCCGACACACGCAGTAACATAGTCACCTGATGCGGAGAGGAGGCCTCGCCAGAGAACAGAGAGCTCAAATGCACAGCCTTCTCCTTTATGCTTTTTTTATGAAACTCCCTGGCCTTTTGAGTCTGGGCTTTCCTCTGAGTGAGGCCGAAACAGCAAAAAAAGGGGGTGAGGAGATTAAAGACAGAAAATCTGTTGTTAGATCTGTTTTTACTAATAATAAGGGCTTTCAATAGAATTGCGATTAATATCATGTTTTTTTTATGCCTGATTATAACCTGATTAATCTCACTGTTTGAATGTTGAAATTTGCTTTTAAACAAACATATTCTGAAACAAAAACATTAATAATTCATACTTGTGGACTTCCAGCTGGAATTCATTTATCAACACATTTTTCATTAAGAACACTTTTTTTTATTTAAATGAAATTAATGTACTAAATTTTAGTTCGATAATGTTTTTTATTCAATATTTTGTATTTTTAGGAGATTTTATGTTACTAAATTATATTTATGGAATAGTTATGATCCATCTATTGCCTGTTAACCACTTTTTGAGCACAGACCTGAACATGACGTGATAAATCTTGAATGGTTTGCAGCACAGACTTAAGTTTGGTCTCTTTTTAAAGGAGTGATATACAATTTGTTGTATTTGTTTTTGCGGCTGACCTTATTGCATATGCATTTGTAGGAGTTTCCCTTTCAGATGCAACATTTATGGAAGAAGACTATTTAAATGAATCACGCGACGTGATTTACTAATGTTTAAGCTAGTCAATTTACTGGTATTTGCGGCATTATTTAACGGCCAAAAAAAATGTGGGACATGGCTGCAATTGTTGGTGCTAGGAGGAGACACCGCAGAGAACAGAGAGCACGTGGTAGAAGGGAGAAAATATTTTCCACAATGCCAGAGGAAGATGTTATCCGTATATTACATGTAACAAGTTGCACCTGTGTCGACCCACACCTGATGAGCATCAGCTCTGCTTATTTGCGACCCAACGCTAATTTGCACTGCTCTTGGTAGATTGCATTGGTCATTATGTCAATGATTTGACTGCGTCTGTGTTCTTTAATTTGCGTGTCAGCAGTAGATCACGCGCAAAACTTTGCCCCGTTTAGTAAATCTGGCACATAGTTTATTATTATAAACTATGCCCAAAATTTGTATTTTTAAATTTGATATGAAATATATATTTTTCAAAACATGCTTTACACTAAAACGGTGAGAAAATCAAAGCCATAAATCTAAACAAGCTGTCTTCCAAATTTGAGCTTGCTATCTCAAAAAATGAGCTTTCAGTAAGATTTGATTTGGGCGCAGTACCAGACGTTTCCACTAGATTAAATTCATCTCCCATTCATTTACAATGTGGTCAGGAGTACAAATACAACCCAATCAGGAGTATACAATATTTTATTTAAAGTTTTTTTTTTTTTTTTCAGGACCATTTATTCTTTTCGAATCATGTCCATGATTTTTGTTTGGGTGTGTTCACATAGCTTGTGCCAAAACCTTTCTTTACCAAGTTTTGATACCATTCCAATGAAGTAAAATTTCTAAAAAAACAAACTGTTAAATTTTTCGGTCAAAAAATGACTGAACAGCACCAGAGGGTTATACATTTCTGTGAGATTGCAAACATTCTATATAGACGGTCACTGTGATTTTGCCAAGTAAGACATGTTCCTGGATCAACATATTTTGTTGATCCTGGAACAACATTCCTATCTGAAAATTTAGTCCTAACCTTTTCCCAACCTCTAAACCTAACCCTAACCATAACTTATCCCTAAAATCAGAGGGAAATGATAGTTGAATAACACTGTTGTGGAAGCACCATTTCATGATTTTAAGCCTAAACTTGACATAAATGGTAAACTTGTCCCTCAAATCTGATTGGTTGATTGGAATGTTGCTACAGGATCAACAAAGATGTTGATCCAGGAACATGTTGTACTTGGTGAAATCACATTCACCCTATAGGGACATTCTAAAAATGTTGTTAAGTGCTAATAAATTGCATTGGGCCATTTCAGGCAAAGTGTGTAAAAATAGCTTAATATAGTTTGGAATATTACTATTTCTTTCGAAAAGCGCAGGGTTAATGGTAACAGGGTTGACTGCTTTATATTTATATTTTATATTCATGACACTGTAAGGTGCTTATTAAAATAGAATTTAATTACTATAACTATCCCATTTTCAATAATCAATTCTTGACTGTAAAAAATATCATGGTAACAGGGTTGATATTTTAAGATCTGACAAATGAAATTTAGTGATAAATGGAGGTATTATTACTTAAATATATGCTACTTAAATATTTACTAAAAAGACAATAATGTAACTATGAATAGTATGTTATTTTAAGAGATGGTAACAGGGTTGACATTAAATCCGGGAAAACAACTTCAAATATTTTAAATAATATATTGTCAACTAAAAAGAGAGAATAAAGACAAAATACTACTTTTTATGTCCATGTTAATGAGGTGGCACCCATTTTGGAGAATGACCCAACTGCATAATATAAATGTACTGATTAAATATATATGTGAGCATATTTAATTTATATAAAAAGTTTGCAGTTTAACTTTAAAAGCCCTACTTATAAAACAAATACTAGACCAGAAAGAAGATGGTGGTCAGTCACCTGGCTAATCTCATCTTCCACCCTCTGGAGGCGCTGGAGCATTGCTCTCATGGCCACCACTGCTGAGTGGCAGGTGGCTGCATTTCCTGAGCCTGAGCCGGCTGTGTTCTCTGCCTCCGATTGTGTGTGAGTGTGTGTGTGAGTCGGGTGAAGTGGTTTCCTCTGTGGATTCAGAGGACTGGAATGAAGCGAGGGGAAGAGAGGAGCCGAGGGTGGAAACTGTGAACACACGACACATGTGGGCAGCGCTGGATATGGACTGTCGTACTGATAATACACAAACTTGTTGGGGAAACTTTGAAGTGGCTATAGTGAGGCAGATGTGAGGCATTTCATTCGTTTTAAAGAGGACCTATTCTGTTTTTTTTTTACATGTTCAGCTTTCTTTAGTGTGTAATGTTGCTGTTTGAGCATGAAAGGGGGTTTTAGTGGTTTAGATTAACTTGGGAGGTTCTACCTGTTTTATAGGGGGTGGAGGAACTTTCTTCCTGATAATGTTAAAGAGGGAGCTATCAGTCATATCAAGCGATGGAGGTCTTGGAGGCCTCTCACCATTACAGTCAGACTGAGATCATTATACCAGCAGTGGTTTCAGAGAAAGGAAGCCAGGGTCAGAAGGACAGGAAGACAAAGAAGAGATTAACCAGGCACAGAAAAACTCAGATCAGCCCTAGTAAAGTAATATCGTAATATCTTCCCACCTTGTAGTCGCATTTAGCAGATTAGAACTGGACGATACTACAGTTTACATTTTTGCAACAATATTAACAATCATGCAATAGAGATTTGCTATATCATATATACCGCTTTATGTGAGTATACTGTAATGTAATGCAAATCTTCCACTGAAGCGGTCTTTACCTGCCTGCGTATAGAACAGCTTGCTGTGCTGTCCTCAAATTTTGCTAGAAGTTGAGTGGCCATAAACTTGACCTTGTTTTCCTTCATTTCCCGTCCCTCACTGGATACAGAAGAACTCTGATTGAAGGGTTTGCCTGTCTGGAAGAGAAATAGACCAATCAGAATCAGTTCCAGTTTCACATGCTTTTATCTTCAGTTTAGCATTACTATACACTATAACACTGTAATACTGACCTCTTCTAAGTAACTAATTTTCCGTCTTCTCTTGTATATGGCATCGTTGTCTTCAAACTTTTTATCAGTCTAAGAAGCACAACAACAGTAAATTATACTTTCAATGCTGTCAATAGAATTGTAATCATTTACATTTCATATCACATTTTTATGCCTGATTAATTATAATTTCACTAAAAATACATACAAATTCTGAAACAATGAGTTACACATTAAAAAATGCTGGGTTAAAAACAACCCAAGTTGGGATGAAAATGGACGAACTCAGCAATTGGGTTGTTTTAACCCAGCAAATTAATTGTTTTAACTCAACGAATGAATTGTTTTAACCCAGAGGTTGGGTTGTTTTAACCTAGCGATTGAGTTGTTTTAACCCAGCGAATGAGTTGTTTTAACCCAGCGAATGAGTTGTTTTAACCCAGCGAATGAGTTATTTCAACCCAGCGATTGGGTTGTTTTAACCCAGCGATTGGGTTGCTTTAACCCAGCGAATGGGTTGTTTTAACCCAGCGAATGAGTTGTTTTAACCCAGCGATTGAGTTGTTTCAACCCAGCGATTGGGTTGTTTTAACTCAACGAATGAATTGTTTTAACCCAGAGGTTGGGTTGTTTTAACCCAGCGAATGAGTTGTTTTAACCCAGCGATTGGGTTGCTTCAACCCAGCGAATGAGTTGTTTCAACCCAGCGAATGAGTTGTTTCAACCCAGCGAATGGGTTGTTTTAACCCAGCGATTGAGTTGTTTCAACCCAGCGATTGGGTTGTTTTAACCCAGCGATTGAGTTGTTTTAACCCAGCGAATGGGTTGTTTTAACCGAGCAAATGGGTTTTACCCAGCGGTTGTTTTTTTTTTAACCCAGCAATTTAATTGTTTTAACCCAGCGAATGGGTTGTTTTAACCTAGTGAATAGGTTTAACCTAGCAGTTAGGTTTTTAACCCAGTGAATGTGTTGTTTTAACCAAGCAAATGGGTTTAACCCAGCGGTTGTTGTTTTTTTTTAACCCAGCAATTTAATTGTTTTAACCCAGCGATTGAGTTGTTTTAACCCCGTGGTTGGGTTGTTTTAACCCAGAGCTTGGGTTAAATATTTGGCTTAAATTTAACTCAACTATTGCTTAAAATGAACCCAAAATATGTTGGAAATTAACATTTATTAATAAGTTTAATTAATAATAGTTAAACAATAAACAATTATTAAATTGCTTATTATTAAATGTTCACCTTTTGATTATTATTGTTTCCTCTAGTATAATATGTGTCTGATTTTTAATTTCCAACCTATTTGGGCTCATTTTAAGCCACCCATATACTAATTTTTAAACATTAGTTGAGTTAAATAAAACTGACCAGCAACCGCTGGGTTAAAACAACCCAATCGCTGGGTTTGTCCCTTTTCAACTAAGCTTGGGTTGTTTTTAACCCAGCATTTTTTAGAGTGTACGCTTATATTTCATACTTGGACTTTATGTATGTTAAAGGTCCCAACTGGAATTAATTTATAAATTCATAAATATATTCATTTCTTATAAAAATACATTTTCAAATAAGAAGACATATAAGAACAGTCTTTCATAGCTGAGATTTTCTTTATAAATTTCACAGTGATGTCCAAACTTGACAGCATGAACAAAATAAAAGTCCACCAAACAACTGTAAAAGCACTCGTAATAGATCAAACCCATTGTATACTACCTTTGGTATGCGTTTACGAGGCTGAAGTGAACTCAGGGACTTGTAAACAGGTCTGGGAGAACCTGATGGACATTTTTCATTATTTGCATCACCATCTCGCTTTGAATCTACAATAAACCACATGACAAAAAATTTGCATGACATTTGTCAATAAACAAGCACTGTAACCAAACACACATCTCTCATCTTTACATACATAAAATCATCATATTACAGCTTGATTTTACTAGGAGAAGCCATCTGAATCAAACATGCTTCAGCTGTATCACAGGTATGACATTTAACTTCTCTGAGGCCAGACAATACATAATATTTACAGCCTCCTTCAGTCCGCTGATGTGTAGATCTGTAGGGCGGAAACCTGGTCTCAGACAGACATGCATTCCTGGCATGACTGAAGGAATTGTGTAACACAAATGTTCTAGTGCGAAAGGCCAGATAAAATGTTTCTCTGTAAGGATTTTCCATAAAAGCACTGTATGTTTCCTTTAATGGTCACACCTTATGCAAACTCAAACTAGGTGGAAGACACGCTCAACGCAGGTAAAAGGTTGTGGTCTGTTCTTTAAGCACCTTTAATTGTACTTTTGGTATACTAAACTGGTATACTTAAAGTCTGCTAAATTGGAACAACTAATTTTGTACTTAATGCTCTTTAATTGTGTGGAAGTAGTGCTGAGGTCCAACTTAAGATATACTGAAGTATATTTGATTGTGCTGAAGCGAAACTATTGGTACACTTTAAATATCTTACATTTAAAGACTGATATTATACAAAGATCATAAAATCCTTATTAATAGTGATATTAAAACACTTTTCATGCATAATATTAAGAAATGTGCATTGTGCAATAAAGAAATACTCCAAATAGAGTTAAATTATAATTATAAGTGAAAAAAAATGAAATAAATGTATTTTAAACAGATTTTGGTGTAGATTTTTTGTACTAAGGACATTACATATGTAATTAAGGAAGTGCCATCCAATTGTCATGCTGGACATAAATATTACCATTTTTAAATGCAACATTTAAAAAAAAATTGTGGCTGATATTGATATTAAACTGAAAAGCCTGTAGCTGTAGTTTGCCTTTTTTGCCAAAAATTTTGTCAGATAAATACCTTAACCAAGGTTAGTGTTTAGTTCTTTCCTCATATTTAAAATACTAAAAAAATATATATATATTTTCCTCATATTTTAATCGTTTAATCAAACTTGTAGGGTCATAAAAACACTTATCCCCTCCGGACATCACATTTGGCCACTACTGTTTATATGTACACTACAGTTCAAAGTTCAGATTTTTGTTTCATTAATACTTTTAGATTTCTGAAGGATCATGTGACAGTAATGATGCTGAAAATTCAGCTTTGACATCACAGGATTTTTACTGATTTTACTGTCACAATTTCCTCTGTGTTTTGTGTTCTAGGACTTTTATTTGATGTGTATTTTCTGTTTCCATTGTTCCCTTTGTTCACTTCCTGTGGTTTGTTGCTGTTTGCCTTTCTTTCTATAGTTATCCTTGTTTGTTTACGTGAGAATTCATTGCCCACACCTGTGCCTTGTCAAGCCTCTTGTTATCCAGTGTATATACAGTATACCATTGTGTTTCAGTGGTCTGTCCTTGTCATGTTTTTGGTAAAGCTTATTTGCATTATTATCTTCTTCTGTTTGGATTATCTTTGTGTGTATGTTTATTCAATAAAACTGATCCTCGCCTCTCCTCTTCCCTGCGTATCGTAACAATAAAATTTTAAAAATATGAAGTCATTTTAAATTGTGATAATATTTCTCAATATCACTCTTTTACTGTATCTCTGATCAAATAAATGCAGCTTTGGTGAGCAGAAGAGGCTTACCGACCCCAAACTTTTGAACGGTAGTGTACTTAATTCTGTAAAAATGGTAGTATGCAAGTATGCTATTCCAGACAAAGTCAGCGACCCTTGATGGACTGTAATGAAAGAGTTCACAATCTACCTGAAGGAGGTAGAGGCGTTCCCCGGAAAAGCTCATAGAATTTGGAGAGGTAGATGCCCATGCTGGTCTTGTCCGGCTCCGGTCCTGACGCCAGCTCTTTCCCTGTGATGAACGGCTTGATGCCAAACTCCTTCTCGGCCACGTCAAATGCCAGCTGAAGGTTTTTGGCACAGTCTTGCTCATTCAGAGAGTCATAATCGCTAAAGGAAACAATAAGATAAGAATAGAGAGCATAGGACCTGAATTAAACAAGCTGCCCTCTTGATGACATTTGTGCTAAGAAAGGTCAATCCCAAGTTATGAAACTTCTCTGCTTTGCTTTAGCTGCTTTTGACAGACTTGAAAAATGGCTCCTGATAAAGTGTGTGAAATATTGCACATGGTGACGCTGTTCAAACTCTTTCACAGCCAAGAACGCTCAAGTTTAAAAGGCAAAGTTTTGATGAATAAGTACCGTGTGGCAGGACATCTGAAAGAAGTAATATGGGAAAGTGATTTCTCAAGAGGTCAAAGTGCTTTTCACATGTCCTGCTCATGTTTAGGATTACACAGTAACTAACCGTGCGAAGGCAAATGCTAAGAAACACACAGAACTGGAGCTGTTGCCAACACAGAACATGATTTGTGGGCATGTCAGGAAGCAGACCAAATATTTATGAAATGTGCTAATGACTTAATTCCATTGCTTATGTTTTACTCATCAGATGAACATTATCAAAGTGTCATGTCATCTACTGTTTTACTAGGGACTGCCATATTCATCCTTTATAATGGACAATATTAACATGTATTATGGTTGTTAAGAAATGGTACTGTACCATGGTAATATTATGTTTGTTTGTTGTTTTGTACCATTGTAATACCAATACCATGTGTTTTTGGATATTGTACCATGGTAATACTATGGGTTTTCTTAGACTTGGTGCTATTTTAATGCCATGCTTTTTTAAGACATGAACCGTATTTTATTTTGGATATGTATTTTTGGGAACACTTTATTAGGGGTTCAAGTGCATAGTGCTGAAACCCTATTGTATTTGTTAGGTTTCCCAAGGATCAGCATTCTCCCCTAAAACTGATCGGGCAGACCAAACTGTAAGTCGTAGAGACTTGAAACACCGTCTACAAAGTCACCAAGGCTCGCCCCAGTCGGCCTCACAGGGGCGCTACAGCGGAGAAAAGTACACAATCGCTCATAACTCCTTTGATGGTCGCCCTGGCGAAATTTCCGGGTATTCTGGATTTTTTGAAAAATATACTATTGTAAACTAGCCCTAGGTTTTTGGCCCGATCGGAACCAAACCAGTGCAGCAAGATTCTCTGGAGTATGATTGTCAATAATTATCAAAAAAAAAAGTTGACATTTCGGTTCACGGTCTCAAAGGGGCGCCAAAACCTTCAAAGTGCGCAGGGCCAGTTTTACTAAAACGGCTATAGCTCATCAATGGAATGACATATTTTCACCAAACTTGGCACACGTGCGTAAGAGCTCATTCTGGGGTCACATGAAAAACGTTGTGGCGACTGGCCACTTGGTGGCTTCGCACTTTTCATGTGGCTAAAGGATCGGATACGCAATTTATCTCACAAACCCACAACATTCATACCGCATTGTAGAACTCCTGATTCTGAGCAACTTTGCCTCTAGGACCGCCGCTGTCAATCGAACCATTAAAACTATGTATTTCATTAGTAAATTGCTGTTATTGGATGTAAATAGTCTTTTCCATCTCAGATGTAAATGGTTATATGCTTGCTAAAGAAAACATCACAACTTTTTACCAACATGTTCTCCAACCAATACGCCTATATAGGTCGTTTGTCACTTCCCTGAAATACGACCCATAGGAGCGTTTGCTAAAGTTACGCCCCTATCGACAACAGGACACTTTCATTTTAATGCATTGTTCCCTTTTATCTGCGTTATATTTCGGGTTTTGCGTAGCTCAACTGTAGAGCATTGCAATATATAACAATATGCAATCATGTGATCATGCGATCGTGGGTTTGATCCCAGGGAACTCATGTGCTCATGAAGTGTATATGCACTATAAATCACTAAGGGTAGGTTTAGGGGTGGGGTAGGTGTAGTCGTTAATACAAAACAATTATTTTGCTAAATGGAAATAAGACAAATGGTGTAAAAAGTCCACACATTGCATTTAAATGAACACGCATTTTGATTGGTAACGACAGTCATACGCCATTTCATGACGACAGACGTAACACGACACTGTCATTATTTTTATGCCAGCTAGAGGGCGCATGACATTAAAACGTAAATATAGGCCTATATAGGGTCGGGTTTTTTTGGAGGACAGTCTGCTTTTTTACGCAAGTGCTTAAAGGCCTTAAAGTGCTTGAACCCCGATAATTGCTGCTCACAGCTATATTTTTACAGTGTCGTTGTTATACATGATACATGTAGTTACTATTGTAGTGTAGTGACTATAAATTATGCAGAATAACATGCACCTAACCCTAAACCAAACCCTAACCCTATTGTAAGTACATGTTAATTAATATTACTCAGTATGTAGATGTATAATTACACTGTAACAAGGACACCTTAAAATAAAGTGTAATCTTCTTTTCTGGATATACAGTAGTACCAACATAATACCACAGTAGTTAAAAAAATGGTACTGTAATATGTTTTTTTTGTACAATGTACCATAGTAATACCATTTTCACTTTGTAGCATCGTAATACCATTTGGGCATATACCATTGTAATACCACAGTATTTTTTCAGTGCCTTGAAGTATCATGTAAATATCATAGTATATTAATAATGGTAATAATACAGTACCATTGTGTATATTAAAACAATATGGTATTGCCAAAACTTTACCATAGTACTGTCAGGATACTATGGTAAGGGACATTCAAGATGGCTTTAGGTGATTCGGTAACACTTAATTTTACAGTGTCATTGTTACACGTTACATTTAGTTACTACATTAATAACTACAAATTACACATAATTGGAGACATGTTTCCTGCGGATGAGAGATGATGGAAAGAATCTCACATGAGCTGCGGTCTGAAGTGATGAATGAGAGCACAGAGAGCCAGGCCACTGCTCCAACAGGAAGTGAGGTCAGTCACACTCACACCCTTGTAGCCCTCTGTCTGCTTCTGACACCATGTCAGTAACCGTCTCGGTCTGATTTCAGACTCTGTTAGACACAAACACAAGCAGAGGAAAATGTTATTTTGAATCTGATCAACCCGAACAAATATACAAGGGTTGATGATCTGGGCTGAAAGTCAAGGTGACATCTTCTCTTTGTCGGGTATCTGAACTTGCCTCATCAATGTCAGAGCAGAATAATCATCCTCTTACGTAACACATATTTATTAATGTTTCACAGTAGTGTGTCACCCTGACAGCTAACAGCTGTTTTTAGGTGCAGTAAAGCCATGTGTCAACAAGCACAATTGAACAGTAAGAGCTGAAAGGATTTATTGTGATTGATTTAAGGAAACAGCAGCACGAACAGAGCCTAGAGAAATGTGGTAGTTCTGTTTTTGCCTCTTATTCTATTTCCTCTAGGCAAAATTAGCCAAGGAAAGAGGAAGTTCTGCAGAAAAGTCCATGTTTTGCAGCACATTTTGTATTAATGTATAGTACCGGTCAAAAAGTTGGAATAATTAAGATTTTTTGAAAGAAGTCTCTTCTGCTCACCAAGGCTGCATTTATTTGATCAAAAATACAATAAAAACAGTAATAATGTGAAATATTATTACAATTTAAAATAATTGTTTTCTGTTTTAATATATTTTAAAGTGGTCATGAATTGAGAAATGAACTTTTCCTTGAACTTTTGATATCTAAGAGGTTATCATACTATAAGAATATCCTGTAAGTTTCAGAACTAAAAACTTCCTTGTTAGTCCAATAAAAGCTTTTATTGACACCAGACCCAAAGACTGACTGATCCTGGAATGTGCCTGTCTATGATAGATAGGTGAAACCCCGCCTCTGTAGAAGAAATCAACGCCTACTTCATCATTGCAACATTAGCCCCACCAACTGGTGTGATGAGAAGGAAAGAAGAGCAATAAAGGCCTATAAATAACATTACATTTCAAAGGATCCTAATGCTAGGAATATGGTTATTTATTTTCAACAATGTAAATGCTTTATTTATTTGTATTCAGTACATTTCACTGTGAATTCTTTGGTAAATCAATCGCATTTCAGCACAGGCTTTGCAAACAGACTTTTACGATATGGACTCGACAGTAATGCAACAACATGTCAGTAACTGTGTTAATTCTAATGCCTGATCTGATATGTAATGATTCATGTACAGTCAGATGTTCTTTGTCTGTGTGTCAGTAAATCAAACCAGTGACTAATCGGTCAACTTCACGTTGTTTCTCTTAGTAGGATGAAAATAATCTGTTATTTAAACTGTGATTAAATTATATATAGTAAGCGATCAAAGAACGCTCCCTTTACAATCGCTGGAGCTGTCAATCAAACAGCACGAGTTTCTCAGTGACTGAGTTCTGGACTCGCGACACTACCATTCAAAAGTTTGGGGTTTTAATTTTAAGATCAATATTTTTATTCAGCAATGATGCATTAAATTGATAATTGAAGTGAATTATGTTTCACAGAACTAATTCATACAGGTTTGAGGGTGAGTAAATAATGAATTTCCTTTTTTTTGGGGGGTGAACTATTCCTTTGGCAGCATGGCGATCCTTACACCAGATTTGTTTAGGGTCGTACTCTCCTCACTTTGGCTCTGCTGGTAATAACAAACCTCAGTCTGGATCAAATTCCCTCAGCAGAAATATATTCTGCCTCTCCCTGAACCTGCCACATGTCGGGAGGAGTGCACTCGCTCTGCTGTTTTGAGAGCGTTCCTAAAACAGGAGCTGGCTGTTATCTGCTGGAAGTAGGAATGCTGTAAACATTCGCCTGAGCTGCTCGCCTTTTCTCACTGTCTGTGATTATCATATGCAAATCTCAGCCCTCATATACAGTACTAGCCTGGCGGCAACTCTTGAGGAACTGGATGATCCACTCAAAAAGTAAAAGAGCAGAGGATAATTATAGACACGTGTTAGACTGATTAGAAGGTTCTTCTAACCTCGCCTGGCCAAGTTGACAGGGCGGCGTATCGTGGCGGCCCGTTCCAGAGAGCACAACTTCATCTCTCCACAGATATAGTTGTTGCGGACCTGCGAAGAGAAAACAGTAGTGAGTGATCATTTCAATGAGAGTAAATGATTCTGATTGGATGAGCCATGTTAAACAAAAAAACATTGCTACATTTTAAAATCACTAGCTTCAAAACACAGCTTCATAAAACAGTAACA
>RJVU01052005.1:1394652-1422609 GCA_003731715.1 Anabarilius grahami
TATATATAGATAGATAGATAGATAGATAGATAGATAGATAGATAGATAGATAGATAGATAGATAGATAGATAGATAGATAGATAGATAGATAGATAGATAGATAGATATATTTGTTGTTTATATACACTTACCAGTCAAAAGTTTGTCAAAAAAATGTTAATGTTTTTGAAAGATGCCTGCATTTATACAGTAAAACATTCATAAAGTTACAATGTAAAATAACTGTTTTCTATTTTAATATATTTGACAAAGTAATTTATTCCTGTGATCAAAGCTGAATTTTCAGCATCATTACTCCAGTCTTCAGTGTCACATGATCCTTCAGAAATCATTCTAATATGCTGATTTGCTGCACAGTTATGATTATTATTGGTGCTCAATTATTAATAATGATTCTTGTTATTATAAAATGCTGAAATTAGTTTTTGCTGTTTAAAACATTTGTGGAAACCTTGATAAATTTTTTCAGGATTCTTTGATGAATACAAAGTAAAAAAAAACAGCAATTATTTGAAATAGAAATCTTTTGTAACATAAAAGTTTTCCTGTAGCTCAGTGGTTAGAGCATGGCACTAGCAATGCCAAGGTCATGGGTTCGATCCCAGGGATTGCACATACTCCAATACAAATGTATAGTATAATGCAATGTAAGTCGCTAAATGTAAATGTAAAAGTCTTTACTGTCACTTTTGATCAATTTAATGTGTCCTTGCTGAATAAAAGTATTTATTTTCTTTTCTCTCTTTTTTTATTTTTTATCTTCCTTACCCCGGTTTCCACAAAAATATTATGCCGCAAAAACTGTTTTCAATTAATTATCAGAAATGTTTCTTCAGCAGCAAATCAGCATATTAGAATGATTTCTGAAGGATCATGTGACACTGAAGACTGGAGTAATGATGCTGAAAATTCAGCTTTGATCACAGGAATAAATTACTTTGTGAAATATATTCAAATATTCAAAGAGTTATTTTGAATTGTAAAAATATATCACAATATAACTGTTTTTACTGTTTTTGTTATCAAATAAATGCAGCCTTGGTGAGCAGAAGAGACTGNGACTGTAAAAAATTTTAAATGTAAAAAAATAAATAATAATAATAATAATAATAAAAAAAAACTTAATTATTACAAACTTTTAACCGGTAGCGTATTAGTTTATTTATGGTGATTGTCATGGGTGTTTTATAAAAGCAGTAAGCTTAGTTGAACTTAGTTACATGTACTTACTATAGTAATAATAGTAAATTATGCATAATTACAAGAAACTAACCCTAAACCAAACCCTAACTCTAATAATTCTCAGTACTTACTTGATTAAGTACATTGTAACTATGTTACCTTAAATACAATTTTTGTAATGATTTTTGTAATGTATTGTGCACAAATAGAAATGCCATCTCACCTGGTGTGGCCTCACACAGTTTGAATTAAGGTTTGGATAGCGTGTTCCTGGATCTATGGTGTACAAATCAAAGTTTTTGGCAATGTTTTCAGGTTTTGTCTGAGGTAGCAATCGGTACAGACTCTCCCTAGAAAAATAATGAAGCAACTATATGAATAAGCTATTAATGGCATTCTAAGTACCTATTAAAGGGTTAGTTCCAAAAAAGAAAATTCTGTCATTAATTACTCACACTCATGTCGTTCCAAACCCATAAGACCTTCGTTTGTCTTCGGAACACAAATTAAGATATTTTTGATGAAATGCTTCCGGGTTCTACGTCAGAACGCTGACTCAGTATTGGCGGATGTATGCATGTGCTGCTGACAGGTTTGGAACGATGTGAGGGTGAGTAATTAATGACAGAAATTTCATTTTTGGATGAACTAACCCTTTAAGGCTTTCAACACATTTAAATCTGAAATTTTTTTATTAATGAATATTAATTACGAGACATTTATTTATTTACGTCATCACTTTAATATGAACAAATGATCATTGATTATAGATGAAAATATGTTTCAGTATGCATCTGATGCTGTAAGTGACTGTGTGTGCATTTGTTTGCACATGTGAATTTTGACCTGCACTGACCTCTCTGCCAGCACCTCCAGTGGATTTCTACCCTGCGCCCAACTTTTTACCATCCAAGCCGTGTCAAAGGCTGCCAGGAAGCCTCGGGCACAGCCTGTCCCCATAGGCCAGAAGGGCTACAGTTAGACAGACAACCACAAACGCATGTCATCAGAATCTAACGTAATAATCATAAATATAAACAAGCACAAGTATGATGATTATTTAGTCATAATTGCACAGTAGTGTAATCTCACCTCCAGAAGGCTGTCTCCCACTAGTGCCACCAGTACACTATGACCAAACCTCTCCCTGACCAGAGCGGCATTTTCTGAGGCGTACATGCTGGTGAAGTCGAACATGGCCACATCAGGCTGACCGCAGTGGTTCATGGCGTAGTCCAGCGTCGGCAGCTGGTAGTGAGTGGCGTAGTCGGCTGCCTCTCGTGCATACGTCAGCAAAGCCTCTTGATCCACATTCTCACTGTTCAGCAGTGCCTCAGTGTCGATATAATCCTGGCGAATACAAAAAAATCTGTTACCACATCAAACATGTCTACTGGCTGTAAGTGAGCTGTGATAGCTGATTCTTTAAAGGGGACCTATAATGGTCCTCTTACAAGAAAGAAATAAGAAAGCACAAAGCTCTTTGCGATTATTGGATGGGAGGTGCTACAAATAATGTGGGAACTCTGGCTTTAACTACGGGTGAATCATAGGGTCAAATAGAGCCTGCTTTAACATCACTATTTTTTAAATGTGTTATTGTCGTGTTAACTAAATTCAACACGAGAGATTTTTTTCACAGTTCACACACAGTATAAGTTGCAATCTGAACACGTTTTCCGGAACCCTTGTGATTGACAGGATATACAGATATCAGCCCTGATCATCGGTGTTTTCAATTGGCCGATGGCATTAAAGCATCAAACTCACATGAACGATGACACCCTTGTCCAGCAGACTCTGCTTCTTAGCTGTCATGACAAAGTAGTGTGTGTTGTCTTTGTAGTATACGATGTTCTCTAGATCAATCCCTGCGAAAGAGACAAAATCGAGGTCTTACATGAATCATATTTTTCATACCTGTAATATGACAAAATGAGTCTCTTGAGGTCAGTGTGAGTTTAAGACAGGATTTTAAAGGAATTCAGTTTCAAAGGGGTACGAGTCACGACAGGTATACAAAACATACGTATGTTCTTGAAGGGAGGAAGCCCATAATCCCCTGGAGGATAAACATTTATGTGACAAATCAGAGCAAGAGGATGATAACTCAAATATGGCCGTTCCTCACAGCAGATAACACTGACACGCTTATGGAAAACATTGCGGGAAAATACCGGAATGAGGTAAAAGTCCATAGCTGAGATGGTTGGGAGATATTTCTTTATTATCCACGGAGCTGAATGCCTAGTTTAGACTAATGTGGTGTATTTTTAGTGGCTAATGTGTCTTATTTTGCTCACCGGTTTCCTGTTTGAGATCCTGAAAGAATTTCTGGTTGAAGATGAAGGCAACTCCACTTATCTCCTCAACTTTCGCCTCAGCGGTGGTGTTTCTGTTGATGAAGTTTGCCGTTATGGCGATGGCCAGTTTTCCACGAAATTCCTTCCTCCTGAATCCTGAGAAACAGAGGAAGGGAAAAATGTAAGGGGAAAATGTTCTGGTCCCTACATAATGTCCCTCGAATTTTTTTAAAGCAATAATGTTCCTGTTTGACAGAGGTACACTAATGAAGGGAAAATGTGTCACTCTGACAGTATCACAAGCCCATTATTTTAGGCTCAAAGATGCTCAGTGTAACCAACTACAATTAGACAGGTTTCCAGGGACTTTGACCAGAAGTATTATCATTAACTAAATCTAAAACTACACAGTAAAGTTCAACATTCATCATTTTTGTTTAGTTTAGGTTGAAGTACTAAAATAACTACAGCTAAATAAACTAAAACTAAAAACTATAAGTTAATAAAAAAAATAACAAAACCACAATGAAATTACTAAAATTTTAACAAAACAGAAAATATAAAACTCAAATCTAATTCAACATACTAACTAAAAAATATTACAGTATATCAATAACACTAAAATAACTTGAAAATATTTGATGTTTAATGAAGAGATATGAACAGCAGAATTTTTGAGAATGAGATTTCACACCAAATGGAGATTTGGTGACATCATGAACATTACACCGCTATATGACGGAGTCTGTGAAGTACTGTAAATCTCTCTGTCTGCAAATGCCTATAATATTCATCTGTAGTTTTTAAAGCACTTTGGCATTTTTTGTATGAATGGTGTAATTTCTTAAGACACTGTTGGCGTGCAGGAAAAAATGGAAGGCAAAAACAGCATGTGGAGAATCCCAAGAGATCGACAAGCTGTTCTGTTACTCATCACTTGTCACTCGGAAGAGATAGCTTTTTAATAATAGTGCCTTGTTGTTAGGAAGTCCCTGCTGAAAAATCCAGCATAAACCAGCATGGATTCAATGCTGGTCCAGGTTGGTTTATGCTGGTTAGCGCTGGTCTAGCTGATGGACCAGCATATTCATGCTGTTCTCAAGCAAAACAGAGCTGATGAAGCTGGTTCACCAGCATGGTCTTCCGGGGTTGAGTGTGAGTAGGCCAGCTATCAGTATACAAGCAGTGTTCTGGGAACAAGCATTGTTTTTGCTTGCATATTTCCATATTTAACACATTAATTATGTAAATAAAAAACAGCAAGGTTAAAACGTTATTTATTGAATTATATAATTATGACTTTCATTTATTTTGCTCCCTCTGCTGAAAGTATATCTTTTAATAGTTTTATTTATGATTGCATTATTAATCAATGTCACTGGTAAACTGGTAAAACGTTTCAAAGCATCAAAGGAATTGTCTCCTGTTTCAAAAGATCTGTACAAAAATCAGTTAAAAAGAGTATGTTCATTTCAAAACAAAAACATTTAGAGATATGAAAACCAAGAAAAAATGCCTAATAAAAGCATAATCATAAGCAGTTTGTTCAATAGCAGGGGTTATGAGAAGAGCTTTTTAAATGGGAGTTAATAACTTGATTATAAAAGTTCAAAACTGAAAGACTTTCATACTTATTAAAAGTGCACATAGTGAAAGGTATGTTATTGCAGTCAAGATAATAAAATATTGTTGACAATAGTGATAACATGCACTTTCAACAATGGCTGAATTTGGCAATGGTCAAGTGCCAAACTAAATGGAACACTAATCACCACAATGGTGACTTCACACAGACTTCAACAACCTTTGTACAGTACTTGTACAATATGAAAGATAGAAAGCCAAACTGGTTTCTAATCTCTAAGTGAATACGGTAATGCTGTTTTGGAGTTGTTGAATCATCCTCTGGTGAGATATCATTGATTTTATTTGCAGTTGATTTCATCTAAGGCTGTGTGGCTGTAAGTCAGTTGTAGCTGTTGTGTTTCTGCTTATCTCTTCTCTTTTTTCTGTTCTTGTTGTTCCTCTTATCTTCAGTGATTTTGCTTGTTAACAGCAGGTGTTCATCACTAATGCTAAATCATCACTTATAAAGTGAATCTACTTTATTTTACTAAAGTCAACATTGCTTCAGTGTTAATTTTACTCTCTATAGATTGGGACCATATGAAAACTGAGCAGTGTTTGTTTAACACAAGAGGATTTTACTGTGTATCAGTAAACATGTAACCAGCAACATGCGTTTTTCTTTATTAAATAATTTATTAAAATGGATTTGGAAAATTGTCTCTGTCTTTATTTAACTACGAACTAGGCGTGTAACGGTACACAAACATGACGATTCGGTACGTACCACGGTATTGAATTGCTTAATACATCAAATTGCTTTTTTTTTATTAAACTGTGGTTTTTTGAACAAATGTGGATCTGTGTTTAAATAAATTAAATTATAATTAAAATTTTCTTAATGATAAAAAATCTATCTCAGCTAATGCTGTAAACTATCTACAGGGAGCCCTTTCTTGCACATTACTATAATATTAAATGGGTGGTTCACTGTTTTTTTTTCTAGGCTTGATTGTGTTTATGGGGCGCAGTTTAACATGTCTTAATGCTTCGTTTTTTTAAAAGAGCGCTGTATTTTTCATATATTTTACCTTTATTCTACACCGCTGTTTCCATTGTCATTTGAACGGCCGGTTTGGCTTTCTGGTTCTATGATACCACTCCCTCCGAAATAGCAATGGGCTCAGATTGGTTAGCTGGCCCAGTGTATTGTGATTCGTTGAAGCATTAAACTCGTGTAGATTCTGGAAGCTGTCTTCCGTGCCCCATCCAGTGTAGACAATATCACTGATTATAATAGGTTCTATTATCTATTGACGCATAGCCTCGCGCGCGTCCGGTGTACACAACTCTTCCGCTTCCATAATGCCGTGTGACATGGCCTCACCCACTTTTCTTGCGTGTTCCCGTGGGCAGTGTTTATGTTAAATGCAGGGTTTATGATGTCACCAACCCAGAAAGAAGCTTTGCATTAAACTGCCATAATTTTAAAAGACAATATCTCCATTTACATTGAACTTTAAGCACTGTCACTTTGCTCTCCTCTCTAGTTAATTTCTCTAGCGAACTAACCTGCTGTTGACACTAAATGCCTGAGATAAATGTAATGCTACATGAAATATTATTCTCAAGCTGTTTTATTGATGTCTTTCTGCATGTCTCTCTTCTTCTTCTGCGCTCTTTACTAGTAGCAAACAGCATTGCATTACCGCACACGCCCCCTCCTGGATTGGAGTGTGGATCGCCTGTGACTGACTGTATTCGTCTTATGACTTCATGCACCAAACCATGACATCCATACTGTTCGATTCGGGATGAATACATGTACCGTTACACCCCAACTACGAACAATCACTAAGAAACGTGATATGTAACACATACACAAGTTTTTTTGTGGTCTTGCTGGGATCATACCAGCACCCAAAAGACAACATATGCTGGTCCACCAGCACACTAGCATCCCAAGCTGGTTCCAGCGTGCAAAATATACCTTATGCTGGTGACCAGCAATGCTGGATTTTTAAGCAGGGGTGTGTTAGATGCTCAGTTATGAAAGTACAAGGAACTTAAAGTGGCTTTACTAAACACTAATGGCAAATAAGTTCATCCTTTCCTGGCAAACTTTACAAAAATGGCACAAGCTGTTCATTTTCAAAGCTGTTGAGTGGGTTGACTTGGCTCTAGTTTCTCATTCTGCAAAATAATGTATGAGAGTTTACAGACACACATTTGATTAAGAGCCAGAACTGTTCCATTACTGCCATGTTGTTAACTTGCTAAGACATCAACTCTCTTCTTCATCATCTGCGTTACTCTCTCCAAATGTAGCTGCTTTCGTCTGACCGCTGCTCTGCCTCAGATTGGGATAAATTTAACATTCCCTAGACGTCCTGAACTAGTTCGCTTAATGTCCAAAACAAGCTTGGTTTCTTTTTCCCTGAGGTTACTCATAATTGGGCAGTGAGCTAACATCTCATAGTTTGGAGGGCCCCACAAATGGCCTTTTTTGGAAAAAGCATCTGATTAGGGATAAGCGCAAAGATGACGAACCTGGAAAACAGAGTCCAACGGACACACATCATCAACTGAAAAGCGTTCAAAAACCCTGAGAGCTCCTCGAGAGCACATGCTGATTCGCTGAACTCATTTGTAACCGGTGGGCGGCTGGTGACATCATGCAGTATCGCTTTTCACAGCACATCTCGATTTTATGGCTTAATAACCTTCTTGGATGATACAATCCATTCTAGGGACTTTAGCCAAGAGCACATGCCAAAATTTAAGAGTTGCTGAGGTTGTTTTGGTGACAGGAGGAGCGTAACAAAGAGAGGTTTTGGATTATATCTGAAGAAGTTTTATTAGTGCTGTTTAAGGCTAAGGCTAGCATTAATTTTGCTCACATTCAGCATTAGAGATTTGAGAAAGTTAAACTTCAGTATGTAATCCATCCTGCACTGTTTCTGATGCAGATGTGAAGGATACCTCAAATTGTGTGAGTGTGTTATTACGTTATTTGAAAGACCATATGGCATGCTATTTTAATGCACATGCTCTCATATTTTAGGTAGGTACAATTTTAGTTACTGCTAGAACAGTTTGTAATCATAGAGCAAAGATTATTATAGCCTCTTAGTTACTGTGCAAACAGAGAGAGCTGCATGTGTGTTTATTTTAGTGGCCATAATATATGTAATTCAGTACGGCATACAGATTTCATATCTGTGTAGTTTTTTAATGTCAACTGAGCAGCAATTCCATCATGCTCAGTCATCTGAGTTCATACCTTCTAGAGAGTTTCGTCTCCCATCAGCTCCCACCACCACATCAAAGTCGAAGTCGGCCACAGGGTGATCCGCAGGTCGGATCTCTGCCCTCCAGCCCGGCCCTGCAGAAAAATAAACATTCATTCAGCCTGAGCAATAGAAATGACAAATCACAAATGAGGATGTCCTTAATATCTCCTTAATAATACTTAGAGCGCAATGAGATTAAATGAATAGCAACGTGTCATGATTTTTAATTGTTTCTACTTAGAAAACTACCCTAGTAATCTCCATGTTTCTCGAGTTTCAGAAGAGATCCCAACAACGTCTCAAACAATGAACTCAAATATTTCTCATCCAAAAGACTTGATTATCTAAGCTGCTATCCACAGCATTCATATAAAGTTTTTTATTACACAGCTCTGTGTAATACTTGATTCTGAATGGTCAATCGTGCCATCCAGCAGTATGTTACACTTATTCATGTGCTATCGGAATTATTGTAAATACTAGTTTCCTAGGTAAAAAATTGGACACAAACGCTCTTTCAAGTCAAAATTTGAATGAGATTAGCTCATAATCACGACTTCAGAAGTGGGAAGCATTTTCCCCCGATAACAACCTGATAACACATAATCATCACTGAAGTCGGTGCTTTACGCTTGTTAGGAACATTTTTTCTCAAAAGTTTTGCATTTGGTGAGCTAATAAAATATTCAAACTTAAAATCAATATTTTGTGTGTTACAGTTATTTAATTATGTCATCCGGTATCGCGGACTCACTCTCTGTTTCATACAAATGCAGCTACTACCATTTTGCAAGGATTGTTTTGTACACTGGATTATAAAATAACAAACAGGTACAATTTTAAAACACTTTAATCTCAAATCAATATCTTATCCCATAATTATTTATGTGGCGAAATGCCATGTAATAAGTGATATGACTGTACCGTATCCCTTAAATGTCCGTCTAGCTTGAACTTGCCGCTTGCTAGCAACTGCTTTCTTTGTGGAAGCTTTGCGTTTAAAGACCTAATAAAATTTTGTGCTCTCTATATAAGGCTCTACATAAGGAGAAACCTCTTAAATGATTGCATAATACTTTCGTTTAACAGGTTATTTAAATTTTTTCCTATTGATAAAGTATGTTTACGAGCTGTTTTATAACATTTAATTAAGGGTGAAATAAAACAAATGAATTAAAACTTAATCCGTAAAATGAATCCATAAAATCCCGTGATGGGAACCCCTAAAAGGTTCTTCTGATAGAATCCTTTAAAAGGGTTAGTTCACCCAAAAATGTAAATTCTGTCATTACCCACCCTCATGTGGTTCCAAACCTGTATTCATTCACCTGAACACATAAAAAGATATTTTGAAGAATGTTGGTAACCAAACAGTTTCTGGTCCCCATTGACTTCCATAGTATTTTATATATATATATATACCGATCAGGCATAACATTATGACCACCTTCCTAATATTGTGTTGGTCCCCCTTTTGCTGCCAAAACAGCCCTGACCCGTCGAGGCATGGACTCCACTAGACCCCTGAAGGTGTGCTGTGGTATCTGACACCAAGATGTTAGCAGCAGATCCTTTCAGTCCTGTAAGTTGCGAGGTGGAGCCTCCATGGATCGGACTTGTTTGTTCAGCACATCCCACAGATGCTCGATTGGATTGAGATCTGGGGAATTTGGAGGCCAAGTCAACACCTCAAACTCGTTGTTGTGCTCCTCAAACCATTCCTGAACCATTTTTGCTTTGTGGCAGGAGCATTATCCTGCTGAAAGAGCCCACAGCCACCAGGGAATACCGTTTCCATGAAAGGGTGTACATGGTCTGCAACAATGCTTAGGTAGGTGGTACGTGCCAAAGTAACATCCACATGGATGGCAGGACCCAAGGTTTCTCAACAGAACATTGCAGAGCAGAATTTGCCTTCTTCCCATAGTGCATCCTGGTGCCATGTGTTCCCCAGGTAAGCAACGCACACGCACCCGGCCATCCACGTGACGTAAAAGAAAACGTGATTCATCAGACCAGGCCACCTTCTTCCATTGCTCCGTGGTCCAGTTCTGATGCTCACTGTTGGCTCTTTCGGCGGTGGACAGGGGTCAGCATGGGCACCCTGACTGGTCTGCAGCTATGCAGCCCCATACGCAACAAACTGTGATGCACTGTGTATTCTGACACCTTTCTATCAGAACCAGCATTAAGTTCATGAGCAATTTGAGCTACAGTAGCTCTTCTGTTGGATCAGACCACATGGGCCAGCCTTTGCTCCCCACGTGCATCAATGAGCCTCGGCCGCCCATGACCCTGTCGCCGGTTCACCACTGTTCCTTCCTTTGACCACTTTTGATAGATACTGACCACTGCAGACCAGGAACAAGAGCTGCAGTTTTGGATATGCTCTGACCCAGTCGTCTAGCCATCACAATTTGGCCCTTGTGAAACTCGCTCAAATCCTTACGCTTGCCCATTTTTCCTGCTTCTTACAAACCAACTTTGAGGACAAAATGTTCACTTGCTGCCTAATATATCCACCCACTAACAGGTGCCGTGATGAAGAGATAATCAGTGTTATTCACTAGAAGTTAATGGGGTCACATCAACTGTTTGGTTACCAACATTCTTCAAAATATCTTCCTTTATGTTCAACAGAAGAAAGAACTTCATGCAGGTTTTGAACAATCTGAGGGTGAGTAAATGACAGAATTTTCATTTTTGGGTGACCTATCCCTTTAAGGTTCTATAGAACACTTTTATACACTTTAAAGAGTGTGGATTTTGACCACAAAAAGTTTACTGAACAGCAATAATGTGACTGCACCTTTACTTCATGCCAACAATTGATTCCTTTGTTAGAAGAAATAAAATCAGATGTGTCACGCTTTTCAGATGTTTCCACGTTTCCCCTTAAGTTTCAGAAAAGATCTCAACAATGTCTCAAAACTTTGCTCAGGACTGGAAAGATGTCAGTGTCTGCAAAAGCCTGAAGCTTAAATATGTACTCAAACATTTCTCATTAAAATCTTAATTATCTGAGCTGCTACTGTATCCACATTCATTTTATAGCTCTATACTCTTACCGCATACCAACAATTGATTTATTTGTTTCTATTTTTATTTCTCCCAAGGAATTTTAGAAGAAGCATCTGAGAGTTGATACAAAACTGGGAACTGGGAAGTCTCCCAAGCTGTGAAAGAGAAACATCTGAGCAATATTTTTTCCTCAGGGGAGGACAGGAGCTGGGTGGAGCAGTAGGACAATAAATACAAACATAAAAATATATCAAAACACTTCATCCAAGTTCACTTCAGAGGGACTGTTCTTGCTGTAAGTGAACCGTAGGTTGTTTTAAATAAAAATAATCTGCTAAATGGAAACAGATTTTTCTAACAGCTACATATTTCGACAAGTTGAGGTAATGTTATTCATGTAAGCATCATGCAATCTTGCCTAGAACGCTATGCATTCCAAAAACATATAGTCACAGCACGTCATTCAGCTATTATTAATAAAAGCCAACCATCAATGTCAAATGTTCAGAGTACAACTTTGAGGCAAAATAAACCAGGACTGTCAAACGAATATTTTACATGATCCAACTGAACTATATCCAGGATCATGAGTATCGCTTCAAGGCCACAGGACAGGGTCACAGCAAGCACTCATGCTTAATTTAGAAAGCTCTTTTGTTTTTATCAGCCTGCTGTCATTGCTGTTGAAGGGAGAGAGACGGATAGCTAATGGTTTAGAAGTCTAAAGGTCCAATCAGAAGCTTACGCAATGTTGTTCTTCCATAGATGACCACATATGGAAACACACTACCTCAGAAAGGACTTGGACCTATGAGATCTGTTTCTAATTACCATGATCAACTAATCATTTCTTCATTTCTTCACAAGCTATGTAGTCATAAAAATGACCACTTAGACACGGGAGGAGAGAGTGATGTGGATTTGGACTCTTTTCCATGGGCATTAAAATTGCATTAACAGCTCCGCAGGTGTTGTTTGGTTGTCATGGAAGCGGCTATTATAGTGAGGCGGGAAGAACTCCATTCGTTCATCTTCCTGGTAATGACACAGCGGCCCTGAAAACCTTAAACAGCTCTGAAGAGAATGCTGTAATAATGCAGAGACAACAAAATCAAAAGAGCCCAGATGAACCAAGATAAGAATACATTAACATTTCAATACCAAAGCTCATGTGATGTCTGATTAAACGATGGGATGTGAAAGTGATTAAATCAAAGTATTGGTATATTCAGGGTTTCAAACAAATATGAAAGCAGACAGAGACTGAACAGTCAGTGCATTTATTCTACCAGTGAAAAGTTTGGACATGCTTGACTCTTTTAAAACTTATGCTTTAATGCCTGAAATTATTTTAATTTTAGGGCATTTTCAGATCTATAGATTGTTTTGCTTTGTTCCGAAACAGGGATTTAATGCGTTACAGTTTTGTATTTTCTTCTTGGTTTGGTTCACTTTCACAAGGCAACATTTTTATGGCAAAAGTGTTTATGCAAATCACATGTGAGGAAAAACGTATTGGCCAGAGTTTCAGTTGCGTCGAGACAGATTGAGAAGTTCGCTCCGTGGGTTTATTGTGACTTTATCTGTAGCTGTCGTGACACATGCAAACACTTACTGTATGCAAATGTAGCCGTCATTATATATACACTACCCTCCAAAAGTTTGGAAACACCCCTGGCAAAGTGTGGTTTTGGACGATATCAGCATAAAACCTTATAATTTTTGGGTGCAAATACATTAGAGTAACTTGACATTATCATTGAAGACCAGCAATAATAATTTTCATTGTGATTACATAATAATGGCAATATATACATGTCAAAGTCAGACATGCCCCTTTGCCAGCTGTGATGCCTGGTTACTGGTTTAAACTTGGCCCAGGTTTGTAAAAGATCTTTGGGTCAGCACACCTTAATAGCTTCAACAATTGATTGCCAATTAAGTTTAGAATACAATGAACCAATTAGAACCCAGTTTAGGTCAGATAGCTGCTAATGGTGGATATTTTGATGAATCGAAAATGTAAGTTTTTTCTATGTATAAACTGTTTATGTAAAAATATATGTTCGTAGTTTGTGTTGTCCCTTATCAGTGCAAAATTATCACAAATTAAAAAGGATACTTTTGGAGGGCAGTGTATTTAAAGGGTTAGTTCACCCAAAAATGAAAATTCTGTCATTAATTACTCGCCCTCGTGTCGTTCTTTCATCTTCGGAACACAAATTAAGATGTTTTTGATGGAATCCGAGAGCTTTCTGACCTCCGATAGACTGCAATGTTATTACCACTTTCAAGGCCCAGAAAGGTACTAAAGACATCATTAAAATAGTCCATGTGACTACAGTGGTTTAAACTTGACGTTATGAAGCGGCAAGAATACTTTTTGTGAGCAAAAAACAAACAAAAATAATGACTTTATTCACTGTTCACAAAGTAAACAGTGCAGTGCTTCCGGGTTTTTCATCAGAACGCCATCGGGACAGCATTCTTGCAATGCACAAAGAAGAGCAATTACACCACATTTCAAGATGAAGATGCGCTCTTTGGTTTTCAACCACCAAAACGCATAGAATCAGACTCTGCTGCTTTGTATAGAACACATTTCCCATTATGAATTATGATATTGCTTGGTTCGTTGGGGATTGCTTTCTCACCTCAACTGAACCACCCCAGAATTTGTTTTAAATCGAGCCGAGACCACCTCGTTCAGGCGATCTTGGAGCGATTGTTTTGGTGCGGATACAAGTGTGAATGCCGTGTTCATATACAGTGTTGGGCAAAGTTACTTTTAAAAGTAATGCATTACAATATCGCATTACTCCCTAAAAAAGTAACTAATTTAATTACTTAGTTACTTTTTATGGAAATGAATTCAATCAATTTCACAAATGAATAAGCCTCTGGGTGAAGGAAATGCAAATTCACCCCTGTATGAGTAAATGAGTAAATATATGCTCACATTTAGTCTAGAACTAGTCTAGAATAGCCATCATGTTGACACATTAAGTTAAGAAAATATGTAAAGTGTGAAGAGCTGGAACCAAGACTAGTTTCCATTGATCACCAGGGGGCAAATCAAAGGTGACACTAGGAGGTCCGCAGAAGAGTTCAGAGAAAAATAAGTTATTAAAATTAAACTAAACTCGATGAGTAAAGTTAGGCTTTGTTGTTGGCTTGAGAAAGTCTAGCCTGAACATTTGAAGTAATTAGGGCTTTTCACACCTGAAATAATTTACCCAGAGCAGGGTTTCATAACCCCGGGTAAAAAGCGGTGCTAACCCCGCTTCTAAATTACAGGTGTGAAACGTTCCTTTACCTGCGGTTAAAAGCAGTGTTTCGAACAACAAAGCTTTTTAAAAGCTTGAAGTTTAAAGGATTTAAATTTGAAGTAGTATCTCAGAGAATATTACACACACACACTTTGTCAGTTTTTGTAAGGGGGACCCTTACAAGAGGATCATCATGTTTGTGGGTCTGTGGCATTATAGTTTTAAAACCAAAGAGCAGCTACACTGAAGAAGCTAAAACATACAATAGTTTTGTTAAAGCATTTCTTGATGGCTACATAATTCCCACACTTCCATTTGTTTTATTTTATAGTTTTGATGACTTTTCTTGAATGTGTGAAACAGCAGTAATAAACAACGAGTAGGGTGTGTCCAAACTGTGCGACCGACAGCTAGTTGTAAGAACATTTGGTCTGGATCTGGGGCCATCAGTCTCACCCTCATTCTCCTGGTCCTCTGGAGGCTCCACCAGCTTGACGAACTCCACATTAACGTGAAACTCCACACCGAGAAGCAGAGCGATCTTCAGGAGCATGAGCTGGAGCTGCCGGATGCCTGCCAAACACAGCCAGAACAAGAACCATTAGCCTCACAGTCACGCAAACACTGCATCACTTATAAAAACATCAACCAGTAAAACTAACAGATGTGAGAACAGAAATATCGTCATCGGAGTGGCAGGATTGTATTTTCACTTAGAGATCCATCATTTGGAAAGCTCATCCAAAAATGGAAATTCTATCATCGCCTCTTTTCCATTCAGTGAAAAAGAATTAGGACTGGGGCTGTCAAAGTCCTAAAAGGATGAAAAGCATCATAAAAGTAATTCATATGACTCCACATCCTGAAAAGACATTCGATAGCTTTGTCTGAGGAAGAAAAAGAATGGTAAGACTTGACAACCACTGATCATCATCCACTTTCACTGTATGGAAAGAGCAGCCTAGACATTCTTCTTTTCTTTTGTATTTCAGAAAAACAAAAAAAAACTATATATTTTGCATTTGAGTTATGTTGAGTAAAGGCCCATTCACACCAAGAATAATAACTATATAGAACTATATTTGCGTCCTCACCAACGAACGATAAATGTCTATTTATTCTAATCTCGCGCGCTGCAGTTTACAATGTCATTGAACATGTTTTTGCTGTTCTTCTTGCATTTACATGGCTTTAATCAGCAGATGTCCTCAGCATGCTATGTTTGGAGTGAATAGCTAGTGTAATCGATCTAATCTAACAGTGAATTTAGCTGACGAAGTCAATATAGTGGAATAAAAACAATGCCTATTTGGAAACAATGGAAGCAAGACAATGTTGTCGAAACTAGCGCTGGATACCTGAGGTAATTTTACATTACTCTGTTTGCTAGCCTGGCATAATAATCTCATCATTAATACTTCTCAGCATTTATTCCAAGGGTATGACCGATTGTTTTCCATATATACATTTTCTTTAAAGTATCCTTGAAAAGTGGGTTTGACTTGTCAAACCGTGGTGGATTTTTCTGGAACTCAGCGATTAACTTCTCCGTAATGTTGTCCGCCATTTTAAATGCGCGAGCTTTCATATTGTTATTGTTGTTGTTATAATTGTGGACTCTGCTATTCTTTCATATATAGAATTATTTTTAGAACTATATCTTTATTGTTATAACTATCCATTTAAGGCCTATAACAATACTATAACATACACTATATATAATACATAATCACCCAAAAATTTAATCACCCATAATCACCCAAAAATTTAAATTCTGTCATCATTTTCTCACCCTCAAGTTGTTCCAAACCTGAGTAAATTTCTTTGTTCTGCTGTACACAAAGGAAGATATTTGGAAGAATGTTTTGTAACCAAGCAGAGTATTTTTTTTCCTACTATGGTAGTCAATGGGGGCGAGATCTGGTTGAATTTTTTATTTTTATTTGCTTTAAAATGTGGCTCCCCATTCACAACCATTATAAAGCTTGGAGGAGCAAGGATATTTTTAAATATATCTCTGATTGTGTTCGTCTGAAAGAAGATAGTCATATATACACCTAAGATGGCTTGAGGGAGAGTAAATCATGGGATAATTTTCATTTTTGGGTGAACTATCCCTTTAACACAAATGTATTTTTAGTTAACTATAATAACCTTGCTGAGCTGTTCCTCAAATAATCATCTACTTAGGATTTACAGTGTAGATGTTTGGGTGAAATATCCCTGTAGATAACTTTAAACAATAGTCACATATACTGCATGTGTAGATAAAGGAAGGGCTGTCAAAGAATGAAAAGGAGAACTAAAAATGACTACTGCTTTAAACAAGGAAGTTATGATAGGTTGCTTATAATTTGATTAAATGAGCATAGAGAATGAGAAGTTGGTTCAGAACTCACTGATGTGGTCTATCGCTCCAGCACAGAACTTTCCATAGAATTTCTTGGCTCCTAAGCCCCTGAGGTCATGAATGGTGTAGGGCCAAAGATGCAGGACGTTGTTCCTGGAGAATGTATCTCTTTTCTCTATCACCACCACTTTGGCTCCGAGGAGAGCTAACTCGATGGCAGTCCGCAAGCCGCAGGGGCCCCCTCCAATTATCAAGCACTGAAAGTTACAATCAGAAATTGAGAGTATTAGCAGGGCAAGAATTTTTCCAAGGTCACTATTTTCATTTAAAAACAGAGAGTATGGGACACCTGAGTGACGATTTTGTTTTCACAGCCTTTTCAATTCCACAAATGTATATAAGAAGGGAATAAAGATGTCCAAGATATCTCTTCCTCTATTAGAGCACTTTTTAATACATGAGTATTTGTCTTCCTTTTTTAAATTCAAGGAGCTTATTTTACTCTACAGTGAGCAAACAGCTTTTGCCCACTCTTTCAGGAATAAGTATCCTTGTAAGAGAAAATCTTAGCAAAAAAGCTCAAAAAAAAAAAAACAAAGCACTAATGCAAATGTTTATCCAAACACCACATCACCACCAGTGCCAATAACTGGAGGCGCGTGTGTGATTTCCTCAGCATTAAATCATAATTACAGTCCTGTCATATCAAAGGCATGATTCATGCATCAGGCTTGAAGTCAATACGTCAGGTTCCGGGACGTGTCTGAGAATGCCTTCTGTGGGTATGACTTCATTCTCTCTGGTTTAGTGATGAGAGATCACTTTTTATGTGGAGAGATGATCTTCACACAAATCTATTCTTGAGTCACAGAAGAGAGCCACGTCTTAGACTTGCACTCATGCAAAGCTTTAGCTCATTTTTAGTCCAGATGGTACAATGTAACCTTTTTCTTCTTGATCTTTTCATTTCCTACCCCTCCTTTGATTTCCCACGCACATAGTCAAACATGACTTCGGGATGGTTAATTGACCTCAAAATAAGGAAGCATTAGTGAGGGCAGCTAATGCCTTCTGTCACAGTGAGTGTACAGCTAAGACTCTCAGCCTGTGCTGTGATCAATATTGTTATACACTCGGGTTTCAGCCCCTCCTGATCCTGGATCTTATCATGTTTATGTAGACCTCAATGTCTGTGTGTCCCTGGTGCTGTGTCAGTGGTGGCTATTTACAGATCCTAGCTTGCTAGAAGCACAGACAATGTCATTAAAAGGCCTTCAACTTCCATTTATAAAAAATAAGACTTGGTGTGTGTGTGTGTGTGTGTGTGTTTCAACCCTGTTACTTAATTGTCAAAAGTCTAAATCTAGCATCTCCTTGGGGACAGCATAAAAGATTAAACGATTCATAGTGATTCTCATTTTAAAAGTGCAAAAAAGTCACAATCAGTTTTAACTAATGCAATGAGAGGCATCTTATTTATATAGCTATGTATAATAAATGTGTATTTGTGTCTATTTGTAAGTAACATGGTTGAAAGTATCAATAGTAGTGTGTGTCTATTAGTTTAGCCACGTAAACTTATGTATGTCCTCAAGACGGAAAGTGTATTTGTGAGTTACAGAGTTGAAAGCATTCATGTGTTGACAGTATCAAAATGAATCTATAGTATGTATATTTATGAGTAACAGGACAGAGTGTACCAATAGGACAGTGTGTGAGTGTATTTTTAACAATAGGGATGAAAGTATCAACAGGACTGTGTGTGTCTTTTTTGAGTAACAGGGTTGAAAGAAACCCTGTTTTTGAGTAACAGAGTTGAAAGTATCAATAGAAATTGTGTATTTTTAAGTAACAAGAATGCAAGTATTAATGAGTGTGTGTGTATTAGTAACAGATGAAAGCATCAATATACAGTAGGACTGTGTGTGTATTTTTTGAGAGCAGGTATCAACAGGAGCGTGTTTGTATATTTGCGAGTAACGGTTGAAAATATCAACAGGACTGTGTGTATTTTAAGTAACAGTTGAAAGTATCAATGGAAACCGTGTATTTTTAAGTAACAAAACTGCAGGTATCAACAGGAGCGTGTTTGTATATTTGCGAGTTACAGGGTTGAAAGTATCAATAGAAATTGTGTATTTTTAAGTAACGAGAGTGCAAGTATTAATGAGTCTGTTTGTGTATTTGTGAGTGACAGAGTTTAAACTTTCAATAGAAACTGTGTATTTTAGGAAACCAAATTGCAGGTAGGAGTGTGTCTGTAATATTTGTGAATAACAGAGTTGAAATTTTCAACAGGACTGTGTGCACTTTTGAATAACAGAGATGAAAGTATCAATAGAAACTGTGTATTTTAACGTGACAAGATTGCAAGTATTGACAGGAATGTGTTTGTGTCTTTGTGAGTAACAGGGTTGAAAGTATCAGTGTGTAGCGGTGGTGGAGAAAGTGTTGGGTTGGGGGGAATGCATACAGAGAAAGCGAGCAAGTATTAAATGCCTGAATGGAAATATGTCATTCATCAGTGCTTTAAGTATGAGGCTGGCAGAAACAGGTGGCCGCTGCACTGTCTAAACAGGTCCATCCCTGCACTGGTGCTTTTGATTTTGATCTTGTCACGTTAAAATACACAGTTTCTATTGATACTTTCAACTCTGTTACTCAAAAATACACACAAAGTCCTACTGTATATTGATGCTTTCATCTGTTATACTGGATGGACCAGTTACCACCAGCACAGACTGACAGGCCAGGTGCACTGTCTCTGTTTGACTTTACCTTAACTAAATGCCACAGAGAATGAACAAAGACAGCCTATTCAGAACAGACACAGAGCCACGCAAGCACTTCAGGGAGAAGATTTACCATCCCCAAAGACTAATGAAATGCTCCATCAGTCAGAGCAGATATGAACACAATGATAACTCTTTTGTTTCTGCTCATTCCCACCCTGAAACCGAGCATAACAGTAGTCCAGAGGTGAAGTTTCCTGTTGAGTCAGCATGGAGCTGTTTCCTGTCCATCAGTGGGTGCTCAAAATCATAAACCTTTTTAGATGTCTTTTTTTTTTTTTACAATGGTTGCCCATGATAAAAAAACAAAAACAAATGACAGCTCTTTAAAATTGTAATACCGAATGAAATTGAGAGCAATCATCATCATACAAATTTGAGTAGAAACATCTGAGTCAAATATAATACTAAAATGAATTATAACTGAGAACATTAAATCTCCAGTGTGATGAAAGAACATCCTCTGAGCCAGTGTTTCCCAACCACATTCCTGGAGGCCCACCAGCACTGCACATTTTGCATGTCTCCTCAATTAAACACACCTGATTAGGGTTATCAGCTCATTAGTAGTGACTCAAAGATCTAAAATGGGTGTGTCAGACAAAGGAGACATGCAAAATGTGCAGTGTTGGTGGGCCTCCAGGAATGTGGTTGGGAAACACTGCCCTGAGCAATAAAAAATATTCTGAGCGTGTACCTTCTTTTTTAAAATCCAGTCAATCACTGTACAATGTCAGCTGCAAAATCCCATCACACTGCCACTTCAGGTTGGTTCAGCCTCTTTTAAATCATGGAAAAGTCTGCAGGATAGGAACTGGCGGCATGACCTGCCAGATGAGACTTCCTGGTGAAAGCCACGGTATGTGTTGAACCAACAGTCACTTTACACAAAGCCCAGTGGAACAGAGACCACCTCGCGGCAGGACCAATAACTTCAACTCAGACACACTTGTAGCACACAGTGTGCTTGAGCAGTTTGCTCAATTAGACATCACACCACTTAGAGAAAGCTGCTCGATCGACTGAAGCAGACCACCAGGAGAGAAGCCTGGACTCACAAGCATTCAGGCCTGTGCGAGAATAAAATCATTTAGGGATGGCGAAATGGACTATAACTCTAGTCTAGCGGAACAGAAGTCCTGGTAATGTCACTGTATGATTTGTTTACATTGCTCATGTAATCATGAGTCACAAAGTCACAGCTGTAAGCAGACTGCACACATGCTCAAACACACACAAAGAGAAGAACTTGACTTTCCCAATGTGAAAAACAGTGCCTCTTCGCATGGGCTCACAGAGTCTGGGTCAGGAGCTCACACTGCTCAGACTGAGGAACGGCTCCAAGTATTTACCACAGAATCCGGTAGTGAAACCACTACACCGCCCTTGAAACCAACCCAAAAATGTATAAGGAAGAATATAAAACACGCTCTTTGTCAACTTTATTTAACTGCTGCCCTCCATTTAACACTCTAAAAAATGCTGGGTTAAAAACAACCCAAGTTGGGTTGAAAATGGACAAACCCAGCGATTAGGTTGTTTTAACCCAGCAGTTGGGATAAATGTTTGCCTAACCTGTTGGGTAGTTTTATTTATCTCAACTTTTGTTTAAAAATTACTGTATTGCTTGCTTAAAATGAACCCAAAATATGTTGGAAATTAACATTTGTTAATATGTTTATTAAATGAACATTTATTAATAAGTTGATGAATAATAAATAACAATAAACATTTATTAAATTGCTTATTAATAAATGTACACCTTTTGATTATCATTGTTGCCTCTAGTAATTATGTGTCTGATTTTTAATTTCCAACCTATTTTGGGTTCATTTTAGGCCAGCCACATAGTAATTTTTAAACAATATTTGGGTTAAATAAAACTGCCCAGCTCTTGGGCAAATGTTTAACCCAACCTCTGGGTTTGTTCATTTTCAAACCAACTTGGGTTGTTTTTAACCCAGCTTTTTTTAGAGTGAAGAATCATTCTGTGAGACAGAATACAAATGAAGAGTTCAGATGCAAAAGCCTCTAAATGCCGTCTGAAATTTTCTTCTAAAATGAGCATTTTTATCAAGCTCATTATGTTTAAGTTCAGTAATTTCACTTTAGTGTCAATTAATAGGTCATTTGCATTGCCATTAAAGTGAATTAACTGAACATAAACATACGAGCTTGATAAAAATGCTCATTTTAGAAGAAAATTTCAGATGGCACTTAGAGGCTTTTGCATCTGAACTCTTCAAATATAAAGCAAATTTGATTAAGACTTTATTTATTTATTTATTTATTTATTTTCTCAGACAATTAACAGATTTAAGTGTAAAAAAGAAATGCCATTTCAAACTAAAATTAATAAATGCTACTATAAATTTTGGCACTACCATTCAAAATTGCGGGGTACGTTTTTTTGTTTTTTATTTTTTTACTAAACTTCTTTTTAATACTTTTATTCAGTAAGGATGCATTAAACTGATCAAATATGACAGTAAAGATTTTTACATTGTTGCAAAAGATTACAATTTCAAATGCATTTCTTTTAAACTTATAATTATACTTTTAATACTCCTTATTCTCAAAGAATCCTTAAAGTATCAATAGAAATTGTGCATTTTAAGGAACAAGGTACCAACAAAAACGTGTTTGTATATTTGTGAGTAACAGGGTTGAAAGAATCAATAGGACTGAGTTTCTCTTGAAACTTTCAATTGTTACTCAAAAATACACAGTGTATTTTAAGAAACCAAATTGCAGGTATCAAAGGAGTGTGTCTGTATATTTGTGAGTAACAGGGTTGAAATTATCAATAGGACTGTGTATACTTTTGAGTAACAGAGATGATAGTATCAATAGAAACTATTTTAACGTGACAAGATTGCAAGTATTGACAGGAATGTGTATGTGTATTTGTGAGTAACAGGGTTGGAAGAATGAAAAGGACCGTGTGTGTATATTTTTGAGTAACAGAGTTGAAAGTATCAATAGAAATCAAGTATTTTTAAGTAACAAGAGTGCAGGTGTCCACAGGAGCGTGTTTGTATATTGGCGAGTAACAGGGTTGAAAGTATCAATAGAAATTAGGTATTTTTTAAGTAACAAGACTGCAAGTATTAATGATTGTGTTTGTGTATTTGTAAGAGATGAAAGCATCAATATACAGTAGGATTGTGCGTGTATTTGTGAGTGACACAGTTGAAAGTTTCAATAGATAAAATTAATAAATGCTACTACACATTTTTATACTACCATTCAAAACCTTGGGGTTAGTTCTTTTTTTAAGAAAAGAATCCTAAAAAAAGTATCATGGTTTCCATAAAATATTGAGCTATATTGAACCGTTTTCAAAATTTAAACTGTTATTTGAAATTGTAATAATAATTCACAATATTACAGTTTTTACTATATTTTTTATCAAATAAAATGCAGCCTTGTTGAGCATAAGAGGCCATACAGTAATAAAAAAAATCTAATATAGCTAGAATTATGCATAATCAGAATCAACTATTCCAGAAAGTTGTGTAATAGTCACTACATATACAGTATGTTAATAAAATGAGACTGGAAACAAAAATACCACTGTATGAAAATACAAAAAATCACTCTGTCTGTAATCTACAGCGTTAATATTATTTTCGCATGTCTTGCTTGAATGTCCAAACTTTCAGATAAAGGCTCTGATTTTGAGTCTCTGCAATGGTAATAAAGCCAGTATAAAACAATAAAACAGGCAGGGGCGAGCTGTCCCGCTGGTTGATAAAGAGAGAATGAGCTCATATCCTGGACAGACTGTGAATCTGGCAGACAGTTGGAGGCTGGTGAGCAGTAATATCATGTCACTCTTCCTAAACCGCACCTTTTTTTTCCAACTCAAGTCAAGTCACAACAGGATGAAGGGGCAGATGGTCCATTATTCATCAGGATGTTAAAACACCTTTCCGATGCCAGTTTAATGTGCAGAATTTACTAAGTAAGCCATTTGTATGCTGGTTTCCAGAATAGTGAAGACACTCCGTGCCGCTTTCAAAACATTGCATTGTCTGTTTCAGCAACTCAGCATGTCAACTTGCTCAGCCAATGGTGTGAGTTTGAGGCAGGACAAGCTGTTTGTCAGATCAATGGCAAATGATCAATGAAAGGGGCTCCAGAGCTACACTCTAAAAAATGCTGCGTCATAGTTTTAACCCAAATGCTGGGTTCAGCTGGGGTAGTATTTCTGTAACTCGGCTGCTGGGTCATTTTTACTGTCAATACAAATGATGAACCCCCCTAACATACCTATCCAGCGCTGGGTCAAAGTAACCCAATGTTGGGTAGTCTGTGCCGAACCAGTTAAAACTGGATACATTAGTCAACTGTCATTTTGTGTTCTGTTCTGAGAGAAAACTTCCTGAGGGAAACTTTCTGAATTAAGGTTTGTATTACATTGTATTCCTAACAAATTATTACTGTATAAACAGAAAAACATCTGTTGTCTCACAAGGTAAAGCTGTTTTTAATGTAACTTTTCAAACATTGGCTGCTCTTACTGCTCCTGTCACATCCTAAAACGTTTAGTAAAGGTTTTTGAGTATTTTATGAATGTAAAAGACTGACTCGCCATTGAATAAAAACATTGAATATGAACTGTTCCTGTCCTATCCTACATAAATACCTATAACAGAGATTTTAATTACTTAAAATGAAAAACTTTCAATATCAGGTTGACTGACCCAGCACTGTCAAAAAGCAATGCAGCAAATGGATTAATGTACAAAACCCAACAAGCTGGGTCCAAATAAACCAGCATGTGTTCTGTCCAATATTTACCCAGCAGTGGGTTGCCAAATAACCCAGAAATGGTTGTTTTTAGCCCAGCTTTTATTAGAGTGTAAAGACATTAGAGTCTCATTTCAATAAAAATGCATCTTAAAAACCTAAAATATACCTATACCTAAAAAAAATAGGTATATTGGTACATCATGCACTCTTAAAAAATGCTGGGTTAAAAACAACCCAAGTTGGGTTGAAAATGGACAAACCCAGCGGTTGGGTTGTTAATTTCCAACCTATTTTGGGTTCATTTTAAGCGAGCAATACAGTCATTTTTAAACAATAGTTGAGTCAAATAAAACTACCCAGCAGGTTGGTCAAACATTTAAGCCAACCACTGGGTTAAAACAACCCCTTTGCTGGGTTAAAACAATCCAACCGCTGGGTTAAAACAACCCAATTGCTGGTTTTGTACATTTTTAACCAAACTTGGGTTGTTTTTAACCCAGCATTTTTTAAAGTGTACCTTTAAATGCTGTACAATTAATTAATTAATTAATTGATGAATGAATGAATTTCAGACTAGCAAGGGTCAAATGCATAATATGACTATTTAAATTCTCCTATGGTCCGTTTTGTAGCGTACCTGGCTTTGAAACAGTGCCATTAGGCAACGCTGTGCTGGCTTTAATTAAAGTGTGCAGAACAGCCTTTAGTCAGGACTACTGTATATAATTACCACCTTTATTACAAAGAGGTAAATTGCACTCTAAAAAGGGCTGCATAATTACACTTCTTCACAGAAACGTTAGTGGGCCGTTTATTGCCCATATGCAGTGAACTTGTTAAATTATGCTCTCTTTGAAATACTTCAAACACTCACTTACAATAAGCTGCGCCTGACTCCATGAAGCCTTTCAAAGTGTGTGTGTGTGTGTGTGTGTGTGTGATGGGGAAGTTATCATAATGAACAAGCCACTCTGATCTTCTAAAATAATCACATCTGCTGAGTGATGCTGTCTCTGGAAGAGTGTTCTATGGCCCATTCGCATTCCGGGGACTAAATATCATGTTATTTTTCGTCGCTTCAACCCGGGGACATGAAAAACAACCCGCGGCAACAATGTTAAAGTAGCCCAATTCTGCGCGAAAACCACAGACTTGGCAACACTGGCGTCGAGTCTAAAGAGGAGGGGCAGGGGAAACAACTCTCTCCAATATTTTGAATTTTGACTGCAGTACCCATTTCAACAGCTAGCGGTCAATATTACATACTGCACCTTTAATGAGATACTATTTTTACGACATTTACGATTCATAAGCTTCAGTGGCAGGTACATTTTGGCCCGGTTTCACAGAAAGGGCTTAGCCTAAGCCAGGATTAAGCCTTAGTTCAATTAGGGCATTTAAATGGCTTTTATAAACGTTTACTAGAAAAAAAACATCACTGGTGTGCATCTTGAGACAAAACAATGGCACTGACATATTTTAAGATCTGTCAGTACAAGTTACTTTCAGTTAAAACAGCTCAAACATGCATTTTAGTCTAGGACTAGGATTGTGTGTGAAATGCATGAAAAATGATCTGCAGCTATGCATAGGGATGTTATGACTGATGTAAAAGGGTTAGTTCACTCAAAAATGAAAATGTTATCATCATTTACTCATCCTCATGTCATTCCAAAGCCATAAGACTTCCATTCATATTCGGAACACAAATGATGATATTTTTAATATTCTACATCCATTCAAAGTTAACGTAACCAAAAAAGTTTCAAGATTCAGAAACTACATAAAGACAATGTAACATAACATCCTTATGTATAACATCCAGGTCTTCTGATGAGACACGATCGCTTTATATGATGAACAGATTTAGGCTTTTATTGACATGTAAACATGGATCAACGCACATGCATAGAGCACATCAAATATGGTAAACTGACGCTCAAACATGCGTTCCTGACACGCAAGAACCAATGATGTTTGTTCTCAAGCGTAAAACTTGCATGTTTGAGCTTGAATGACATGAGGGTGAGTAAATGATGACAGATTTTTGGGTGAACTATCCCTTTAAACTTGATGATTTGGGGTGACGATGCTTGGGTGATTGCCAAGGCCTTGCTATATATTGCTAGGGTGTTGTGATGACAGTAAATGGTGACAGATTTGTGTGTAAACTATCACTTTTAATTCAATGCTTTGACACTACAATGCTTGTTACCAGGGCATTGCTATGCAGTTGCTAGGATGTTTTTGGTGATATGAGTCTTTGCCTCAAAGAGAAGCTGCATTCAAAATCACACAGATTACGTACTTCTTTACCAGTAATAAAAGTACATTTTGTAGTATGAATCCAAACCAGACATACATACTACATCCACCATGTGACCTAAGTCAATCACATCAATGTTCAACAGCATTTTTCCATAATTAGTAGGTCAAGCTTTTAGGACATACTGCTTTTCACAAAGTAGAGATTTAAACACATTTGGCCGCTGGATCGGTCTATGTGTTTGCATCATCCGGCAGGCAAAACAGAAAAGCCTCACTTCATCATACCTTACAATCCAAAGTATCATCCAGATCTTTAGCAAAAATGGATCAGGACGACTCACGTGTCATATAATGAGCAATAACAGTGATGTTAGCCTTACTGCACACTCGTCTAACGAACAACATGTGTCCATGATGTCATATATATATAATGATGTCAGAGCGCACAAAAATCTGGGAAAATCTGAGATGGAATCTATAAATGTTTGGTTTATAAAGTTCTCAACAAAGGATTGCCAGCTCATTTAAACATCATATCATATTCCAGTATTGTTATTGTCTTGGCATTTGGCAAGCTTACCTTAATGCCCTCACAGGCTTTGCCTTTCTTGTACTCTTTGTGGCTGGCTCTCTTGTCCAGCTTACTCCAAAGGGCTTTGGCTTTCCAGCACGTCATCCTGCTCTTCAGACCGCTGTAGAAGGTGCTGTGCTCCAGAGGGTCAAGCTCCAGGTAACTGCACATAATATTGAAGGCCTGTAGGGTGCTTTTACAGTCAGTGGCCTGAACAAAGTTCTCAAAGAGCCGTCCTGCCTGGTTCTTCTCATCTTCAGCTTCGCCCATCGTCTACTTTGTGGGAGTGTGGAAGCTGTGCTTGTGATATTTTGCTTCTTGCTCCACCGAACAGCTACGCCCACACTACAGTCTCCTCACTCATGGCGAAATCTGAAAAAGGAATGAAATGTCTATGAGTTAAAATATAATAAAACTCGTCGCCACTGCTAAAGTGGTTGGGTCAATGACATGATACTTTTTTTGTCCTTTTTTCAACATTTCTATGATAACATGTTAAACATAAAAATTAATTTAGTCTTATATATATATATATATATATACATACTGTATATACACACATATACACTATATATTTACAATC